>CM061141.1:72190697-72392582 GCA_030789695.1 Scilla litardierei
GAGATCTGTGCTAATTACTGTGTATTTTTGAATGCAGAATACCAATTTAAGAGAGAAATACGGCCAAAATACCAAAATACGGGCCACGTGGCAGCCATCCAAGTGATCCCCGTATCATCCGACCGCGCTGTACAATGAGCAACGTGGCAAAACTATATACAGTTAGATCAAGATCTAACGGTTCACGATAGCCGTCCGTTTCGAATTCGAATCAAACAAGCAGGTTTGCGTGGCTCAGTCTCGTCCGTCGTAATCAGATCCAATGAACGACTACGCTTCCAACTTTACAAGCGACGCGGCTTCGTTTCAGCCGTACGATCTCGATCCAACGAACGACCGTTGCTCCGATGTAACGAAGAGGAGCAGGAGCTGTACAAATACCTCGGGACGCGTGGCGAGATCTCCGCCGTCCCGCTTACGATCCAACGGCCGCGATCGGCCAATGTACATGCAAAGCAGCGAATTAAGCGGGCGACGGAGCTATCGTATTTACGGCGACGTGGCACAATATAGACCCTCCGATGCCAGATCCAACGGCTCATGTCGATTCCGAGTTGCGTTTGAATAAAACGAAGCGGAGTGGATCCGCTCGCCACGTGGCAGCATGCAGTTTAATCCCGCACGCATCGAATGGTTAGCATCATCCAGCGGTCTGCAGGTTAAGTGTTTTAGCGGGTTTCGAACCCGTTAAGCTCTCTAAACCCGCAATGTTTGTATTTAAGGTATTCCTAGGGTTTTTGGCCGTATTCTTGGCGTATTTTGGCGATTTTGGAGGCGATTTTTGCAGAATTTTCCTGAGATTCCAGAGAGCAACCTAGGGTATTTTTTCAGAGAGTTTTTAGAGGAAGAAGAAGGGCTTTCTTAGGCTGAAAGAGGGTGTATTTGGTGATATCTCTTGATCTTTATTGCGTATTTTCAATTCTATCTACTTCTATTGCTTAAAACTATGTGTAATATGATGAAATCCTTGATTATTTTCAATATGTGTGGCTAAATTATTATTGTGCATAGTATGGTATACTTAGGGGACATGATGCGTATTTACTTGGTTGAATTGTTAAGCTAAAATTGTTAACGTTGATAAAGTTGTAGTCTTTAGTTTAAAATCTCCTCTTCATCTTCCAAAAGAACATGATTGAGTTGATGATCACCTCACGAGGGTGAGTTTTGATCTCCCAAAAGGGAGTTTCATATCTTATATTTAAAAGATTATAACTTTAGCAACGATCATATTCCATATTGAGTTTAATCCCCACAAGCGTATTTTTCGATGAATTTCTCTCAAAAAGAGGTTTCATTGAGTTATCTTTAATCAACCAAATTAATACAAATCATGGACCCTAATGAACTCATACCATGTGTATACTTCTCATCGATAATTTCATAAACTAAACTGTCTTTGCTCGTATTGTTCACGTATTAAAAACCACGATCAAACCCATTCAAACCATCATCATTAAAAGTGGTTGGTCTCTTTACGTTGAATTCTATTTGATTTAAGCTTTGTGGTTGCAACAGATTTTCTCCCGAGGATTCGACATCTGGACTCCCAGATCTATATTACTTGCACGGACTCTTTCGCTTGAGAGAAGCACATTTTTGGGCTAAGCATTGAACGCCCTTCGATTTGATAGGTTGTATCAATCGTGAAGCTCAACGGTGAGGGAGTTAAAATTCACGGAAGTTTAGCCTTTGTGAAAGGCAAACTAAATTGAATTTATTAACTCCAAACTTTAGTCCCACATCGAAATTTGAGTAAAGGGGAGGAGTCAGCCGCCTATATAAATATGGGTCTGCTTCCCTCCTCAAAATTTGTCCCAAGCTCTTGATTTGAGCGGCTCTCAAAATTATTGGAGCACGCTCAGATCGAATCTTAAATAAATATTCTTTCTTCTCCCTAAAATTTCTGCCTTACTCTTGAAGGGCTCTAGCAAAGCCATGAAGGAGTTCGGATTCAGATCCGAAATCTTGGCGAAGGTTCGCGCTCGCATGAAACTTTCTTCGGCGCGTGGTTGGCTCGGCGACAAGAGGGTTGCTCGCCTCGAGACGCGACGTGGTTCGGGAAGCGACTCGGAGCGGTTCAAGGAGCGGTTCGAAGAGCGGCTCAGCGTGGGACGAGGAGCTGCTCGGAAGATGGTGCGGTACACCTTGCCTGTATCAGGGCAAGGTGCCGGGTATGTGTTTAATTAAGCATTAGTTTAATTTAATCGCAGTAGGTTAGATCCTTCTTGGGATGGTCAGATCCATCCCAAGTCGGCAAAGATCTTGGCTAAGGGTCTTGTACCTTAGGGCTAAGTTAAAAAGTTTAACTGCATGTTAATTAGATTAACTGTTATTGTTTTTCGATGCATATTTTTTGCTTTTGTGTTCCGTTCGACTTAGGACGGACACGGATTTGAGCCCCGATGGTCCCTAAAACCCAACATTGGTATCGGAGCAAGGTTTGCGTTACGATCTTAGAACTACGATTAATTAAATTGAATGCTTTTAAATACGTTTTAAAATGTTTTTAAATTTATGCGATAAGTTTAAATGATTTTAGATGGTTTAAAATTTTATATGATAAAATTTTTTAAGCATGCAAATTTTAAAGATGATGTTTAAAAAACAAGTTTTTGAAACTTTTATATTTTTATGAGATAAAAATAAAATGTTCATTATTTTGAATTTAAATGTTAAATTTAAGAAATGCATGTTTATTTTTTATTAGATAAATAATTTTCTATTTAATTGTTAAATAGTTGGACACTCTTTTTATGTGTTAAAATTAGTGTTACTTTATGTTAATGGCTATGTCATCTTGTCCCTTATTTGATAACACAAGACAACCCTCTAGGTTAGCCATTAAGAAATCATTAAAATTTATTAATTGAATTTTAATGACATGCTATGTTTTAATAGAACGTTAACAACCCTTTAAGATCTAATTCCTGATTAAGGTTGTCCCTTTAATGAAAATTTTATTTTAATTGTTATGATTAATTCTCGTTAAAGGACTACGCTTTTAGCGTTGTTAATAAATTTATTAAAATACTAATAACGATTAGGATAGCACGTGAACCTTATAGTTGATAAGGATTTAATAAAATTTATCAACAAATCCTAAAATTTTGAATTTTAAGGATTCAACTAGTTGATAGGATTAATTAGTTGTTAATAAAAGCCTTTTAGTTTATGGCACGCATATATAAATGATAAGTGGCATTCAATGGATCATGATACCGGTCAATGTGCTTGGCTAAGTTTGTTGGGTCACCCTAGCTAGACTGAGGGTAAGTGACCCTGGCTTAGTCAATTCCCTGGCCGTGTCCACTGGACCGCAATGACACAAATCATGATTCTATGACACCCTGAACTATATCTAAGTCAATTACGTTAAAAATCTTTTCAAGATTAGCCGTAGCCCTCTTTACTTTTGGAATTTGGAAACCAGTGATTTCATGTTATAGTTGTTGAGTCAACTCAAGCTGTAACATGAATATCTTTTGGGAACCAATTCCATTAAACATGTGATGTAGTTCGACTTAACCCAAACCGCCGCGTCGTGAATCAACCGAGTGTCGGTGTAAGTTAGGATTCGACACGAAAGTAAGGGTCTGATTAGACTAGTCTTTATGATTTGTTGAGTCAACTCAAGTCATAAGTGACTAGGGGTAAAAACCGATAAGGGAATCACATTCGATGTGATTGATTAAGAGTCGTCTACCGATCGTAGAGTTAAGCAACTTGTTGAGTCAACTCAAGGTTGTGAGACTCAGGGTGGTTGGGTCCATTTTCCATTATATTTAATTTTAATTAAATCGTTCATTAATTGGCTTAAAATGATCGCAAAAATAGTAGGATGATATAGATTGATAAAAGCCATTCTATCTATATTTAATATTGAACATATGCTAAACTCGGGTAAAGTTCTATGTTTACCAATGGAATCAAAATGTAATATTCTAACAGAATAAGCTAAATGGTCAAATAGGTTGGTTAATGGAATATCAAGTTAAACACTAATTGATAGAATAAAATATATTCTCGTAGACATTAAAATGATCTTCTTAAGGACAGGCTTAAGGAATATGATTTCATTAAGTTCTGAGTCCAACAAAATAAATGCACGATATATGTCACTCGCCTCTATATGGGGCAGCTGGAACATATTGATGTTCAAAAGCATGTTTCTCCATACAATTTATTGAGTCAAGTTAAGGTTGTATGGAAAACGGTTTCGATCTGCAAGGTTCGAAACTTCGATCAAACTGTTTGATTTGAAGATGAGTGCATGAGCGGTACAAGACCATTATCCAAATTAGATCTTGAGTCAAGCAACTTGTTGAGTCAGCTCAAGGTTGTGAAGCTCAAGTGTTTGGACACGTTAGGTGTTTGTACAGCCAGTGATTTTGTTGTGACATTTGATATCTAAATGAGATTTAAAAAAGGAAGAAGGCACTCAGGAACGTCAATTGAGAAAGATAGTTTTATTTATCATTAGTAAAGGCATAAGTATGAGGAACTGAAAATGTGACATATTTGATGTCACGATTTCATAATAATTGTTATACAAAAGACAACTAACACATTTTTGATGAATGTTGTCACATTGCTTCTGAAGCAATGTTTTGTGTGAGTAATTAGTAATAAATATAATATATTAGATGTTAATATATGAATTCGCAAGATAGTAATAAACTTATATGGTAAAATAGACTAGGCCGTACCAAAGAGACTAAGCTTCACAAGTCACATAAAGAGAGGTCTGACCTCTCGTATTATGAAGTCTACGGACACTTGTGAACCTTATTCCCAAAGGTATGATGGCCGAAACTCCTTCTGTAAGACAGTGGAAGAATGAGTTGTTGAACTCACAGTCTCATACATACTGATGTACCCAGACACGAGTCTAAGTTAGCCAGGATAAGTCGTTCTTATTATTATTACGACACATGTTTTTAATGAAACACAAGTCTGATAAAATAGAGAACAAAATGACAGAAGTTTTTGAAATGATTCGATTAGATCGAAAAGTCAAATACTTAGCTATATGAATCTTGCATAAATAAAAGAAAATGTGATTTTCTCTCAAGCCAAGTATCTCAAACATATTGGATGTGTTAGAGAGCATGAATCGCACTTTGTTAGACATCGTGCGACTCATGGCTAAGTTGTCTGAGTTACGATCCTCCCTATAGGGTTAAGTCCCAGATAGAAATGCCTAGGTTTTGATAAGGTTCTATGAGAACATTATCAATAAGATATTCATTAAATCAATCGTTAGGAAGTTAAAGGATTACTCGAGTCTCGTGAGACGAAAAGTCGAGTTAGACATCATTGTCGATGATGGTTTAAAATAACTTCCAGGAAAAAATTCAGAGTATAGACTCTGATTAACTTGATGCAATCAGAATATGTCCATGCACGTGAATAAAGTATGGACTTTAGTTTACGTTCCCAAAGAAATTGTTTCTTAATGTTTGCAAGTAAATCTTCAAGTTAGAAGATTGGTGCAGAAAAGAAAGTAGTGATGTACAATTACGTTAGTTGAGAATGTTTTCATCCTAATTCCTATCAACGGATTATGTTGAAACCGCCTCACCAGCAGATGTATACAAATCTACTCAGACCAAACTCGATGTAAACGCTCATGACAACCATGAAAACTGGAGCATTCATTTGTAGTTCATTTTCTAAATATGATTTAGAAGAACGAACTTATATGAATTGACCAGAGAGTTTTCAAGGTCAGTGGGAGCGAATTAAATACGTGCGAAGCATCAAGGGGCTGGAACATATTTTTGATAAAGTGGTCAAAAGAGTTTGACACTTTTAAAATATGAACCGTCTAAAATGACCAATAACTTATTAAAAATTATTGTCGTAAGGTACGATGAGCTGGATGAGATCCAGGAAAGTTAAATGGATTCCGTAGGACCAAAAAGCAATTATTTGGATGAGATTCAAACGAATGGTCTAAGATAAACATAGAAAACCCCTTATGTCTAATCAGTAGATGGTTTAGCAGATCCACTCATAAAGGCTCTACCACGTGAAGTCTGGAAAGACTTATGTGTAAATGCGGTATGAGATACCGAGATAAATGGGCCTGACTGCAAGTGGGAGATGTTTGGAGATGTATGCCCTCGAGGCATACATCTCTGTGTAATTGTACAAACATCTTGTTCAAAATAACAGTAAGCTGTTTGGTATATATTTATCTAAGTTAAATCATAAAGTAGTTATCATTAGGTATTAACTTAGGTAAATTCCTGAGACTAAATGCAAGGTCAAACATGTATCGTGATGAGTCTCACGATCATGGAGAAATGCTTGATCGTCTGTAGCATAAGTCTAAAAGGGTTCGTGGTCGTAGATGTTTCGAGAAAAGGATATCGAAACATCGGATAGACCATTATGTCTTAGTCTTCACCGTATAGCGGTGACGATGATCTCATGATCGTTTGATTTGGCGAAGTCAAAGACGAGACATAGGTGCTCATTGGAGAATGAGTTCACTGAACGACCCACAAGAGTTATCATATGGTTATATTGACCAACATGTCAATGATAACTCTTAGTGATGATAGGTTAGTTGGTCTTTTGACTTGAGGTCATTATTTGAACCTGTGCGTGAATGGTGTCACTTAAATCACTGACCTAGCTTCGAGGCAAGGCCTGTTGAAAGGTCTTTGGTTGGGTGATATTTGAAGCGTACGAGGAAAGTAATGACCAAGAGAGGATTCGTCCCTCCTGGTCAATGGGAGTTAGTGTCGTAGAGTTGGTTCGTTCTGTAGTGAAAACTCTGGCCAGAGTATGTTGGAAGAAGTCCAACATTATTTGACTAAAGATCGATGGAAACTAACCGGATTCGAGTTATTGGGGTTAACAGTTTGACCGTACCCTAGACTTGAATTAAACGACATAGTTTAGACGAAAAGACTAAAACTGCAGATTTCATCACAGACACAGTCAGGGTGGTCCCGACAATGCTCATGTCGATGAGTTAACCACATAATTATGATACTGAAACAGGGATGGCAACTGCTGCTCGTGGTCACTGCCGTATGGGACTTCGAGCCCAACCTGTAGTACGGTCAGGCTGTAGGGTCTCACACAGAGTGTGACCTTCGTCTAGTAATAGGTAGATACATTAGGGAGAATAAGCATTCGATGTAAGAGACAGAAAAATGCAAAGAGTTTGCAGTTAGCTCCTGCATTAGGGATAAATGATCCTGAGTGCAAGTGGGAGATGTTGGGGGATGTATGCTCTCAGATCATTTGTATTTGATGCAAATGATAATTTAAGCTTAGATAGGGACTAATTTGCATATGATGCAAAAAGGGTTTAAATGTGTCTTAAATTATTTAAGACCATATTTAATACACTGAACGTAAGGAAAAGTTTATCTGTAAGACGGAAATGTCCCTGTCTAAACGCAGGTTCAAACCGTGTCAAAAACAGAGTCTAAATGAGCCTAGTAAGACTATTTAAAAGTGTTTTAAATAAAAGCCCAAAACAGGCCCTGCCTGAACGCGTCTCAAGTATGTGATGCTTGAACGCTACTCCCAAGTGTAGGAGGACGTCAAGTAATAAATTTATATCCGGTGAGACCGGGTCGGATCACGGGGACAAGTCGTTTTGCAATTGCAAGTTCAATAATAAAGGAGAGATAAAAGCAAAGCTACAACCAACTAAGCTAACGGTGGAAATGCAGGTGAAAATGTGGGTGAGACCATCTACCAAACCAACATCCTAGGGTTCGAGAATCGGAGAGACAAATAGGCGAGAAAGCTTGTGTGGTGTGTGGGAATGAGGTTGCTAAGCATATGGGTTCAATCCGAGGATAACTCAATTGTCTTTCCGGTTAAGGAAAGCGCAATCGGTGGATGTGGCATTTTATCAAACACTTAGTGTGCAATAAAAGTAGTGTTTGGAAATTCGAGATAATAAATATCCAAGCATGCATGAGTGGTACTACTAGGCAAACTACACTCTAGGGATACCCGCTAAAGTCCCTAATTCAAAGTATATCTCAACAATCTAACACATAATCATTAAAACATGCAAGATTGAAATACCAAAACCCAACAACCAAATATCACCATACAACACACAAGAGATTTTCATCTCTAAAAACCATCATCCAATATTACTACAATAACCAAAATCAAATACACAAAATAAAGGGAAGAGATCACCAAAGATTTCTCTTAAAAAGTACAACTTTCCCTCCAAAGATTGTGCTCCTCCAAGCTTTATTGCTCCTCTCCAATGGCCTCTAACCTAAAGAATGTAGAAGAAGGAGAGTGGAATGAGGAGAATAGAGGGAGAGAAGCCCCAAAATATAAACCCAGCAGTTCGGGTCTGGAAACAGCACTAACGGGTCGGATCCGCGCCCAAAACCCGCAACTAAAGCACAAATCAGCAGAAATTTCCAGCATCGTCACCCTGTCTTGCAAAATTTCTAGAAAAATCATTCGACATCGAAATGATGTGTTCCAAGCGGCGATGGAACTGTAACAAAGTGTACTACGACAAAAAAACCACTAGGCCGGAATATACACTGGAATGATAGCAGAATTTTGCACAAGAGGGGGAAAACAGAATTTCCAGACCAGAAATTTTCAAAACAATCACCCTGTTTTCTTAAAAATGCAGTAAATTTCTCCGACCTCCAAAAATTCTGGAACAATATGCGTTGGAATCGGGACTTCACGAACTTCAACTAAAAAATAATAGAAGACTAAGATGAAGATGCTAATAAGCTGTAAAAATTATGTTTTATGCATATAAAAATGATAAGCTCCAAAATTAAGTGATATCATCAAAATGCGTGTATCGGAGCCAAAATGAACACAAATTATGCATAAAATGCCATTTAATAAGGGGTAAAATATGTAATATTGAACTCTAATCACACCCCAACTAGATTTTTGCTAGTCCATAGCAAAACAAGCGATAAATTCGGATTCTCAATCAAAGCACATATCAAACTCAAAATTATTCATGGCGAAAATAAAGTTTTCAACAAAATCTTAAATTCAATATACCAATCCATGAATGAGAACAACCCCATGAACAACACTTTAATTTGGTTCAAATAGAGAACAAGAAATGTTTTTTCACGAATGAGGATTAAAACACAACGTTGTATCATAGTTTCACAAATCTCAGGGTTTTGCCAAAACAACACTTTCCTAATTTGTGGAGGTTGGATGTGTGAATTTATTCTTCTTTTTCTTTGTATGAAACTTAGGATGACCAATGTAATGATTTTTCGGTCAATGACTCCCAGATCAGATGATTTCAGGGCATTTGGCCAAAAAAGACCACGCAGACCTAATAACCCGAATCACCTAAGATTCACTTATTCTTTTCTCGTGCACTCCCCTAAATCCTATCTTTCGACGCGAATCTCCAATGCTTCTTGAGGCACGAGGACCCTGCTACTCGACAAAACTAGAAAAACGATGCACTTATTCTTTTTCTTTCTCTTTTTTGTTTTCTTTTTCTTTTGCTTTCATTTTCTTTTGCTTTCTTTTTGCCTTCTTTCTCTTTTTTTTCAACACACCAACCAACCACACTAGGCACATAATCATAACCCATCGAATTGAAAACTACTTTACTCAATTGGCTTAATCCATACTCATGCATCGCAAAGCTTGTTCGAAACTAATTCAACCCATTTTAAAGGCAAAATTCATGGAGTTATGCACTCACATCATAAATGGCATATTAAAATTGATTTCATGAAGAAAAAGCAATCAAATGCATTCCAATCACAATTTAGGATTTGAAAATAGAATTTGAATCCGAAAACTTGCACGAAGATGAAACATGCAAGGGACTAAGCAAATAACTAGCAAGAGAGCAAGGAGGGTAAATGATATTCTTGCAAAATGATTGGTGATGTCAAAATGGATGTCTCCAAACCAAAAAAATCTAAAACGAAAACAACTAACTAAACATCGTAAGACCACCTACTACTTTCCCCCCAACTAAAGACAAACATTGTCCTCAATGTTGAAAAAGTAGAGGTTTATTGAAATAAAACTATCCTAAAAAGCATAGAAAGTGCATTAAATTAAAATTTCTACACTACTAGAAGGAGATCACCGGGGTCAAAAGGAGGATCTGGGATGTATAACGGTAATAAAAGTTGCTCAATTAGATCTTTACGCTCCTCTGTAGGCGTCTTCCCTCCACAAATCACTTTGGACCCTAGCAACACACCAACAAGTGCTCCCTCCATAAAATTTCCAATCGTGCCCTGTGAGAGAGAGGCTGTGTCAATCCAAAGCTCACACCGTTGCCTTTCAACAAAAGTGATTCAAATATAGTCGTCAACATAAGATAAAGAATTTAAATCAAGTTGACGAAAACTCCCTAAAATGATTGCGTCCATCTCCATATGATGCATGACCACAGGGGAGAGGAATGATGGATTTTGGGACAAGATTGGGGGAGAGCATGGTTCGAACTCCACCAAAATGATCGATGAGCTCGTGGCCCTACTAGTCTCCTCCTCCACTCCATCCAAAATTTCATTCTCGTCCTCTCCATATTCACACAAATCTCCTGCAAGAGAAGATGAATCCAAATCAGATAATAAAAGTTTTTGAGTGGTTGGATTACCTTCCCCCAAGCAAGAGGCAAGCATTGCGAGACTGGAAATGATCTCCTGAATATACTGGCTCCGAGTCTCCATGCTCTGTAGAAAATATCGGAATTGAGCCTCATGTGTCTGAATAAGCAATTGAAGTTCCTCGCCCAATGGTTGCAAGGGTGCGTCCACGATTTTCTCTCCTTGGTCAAGGGATGCTCCAATGCTATCGTGATATGGTGCTAATGGATCACTCCCTGAAGTCCCATCCATTGGTCGTGACATATCCTCCATGGACTCCAGGTACTCCCAAGCATCCTCATGTGACATGTCAAATAAAGCTCCATCGTCCAACATCGCCATGTAGTCCTGCAACTCCTCCCGCAACCCCTCGTAGAAAAACTGGAAAAGATGGGCCATCGTGAATCCATGATGTGGACAGCTGCTTAATAAATCCATGAACCGCCTCCAAGCTTGATAGAAGGATTCACTGTCAATTTGAGCAAAGCCGGTAATTTTGAGCTTCAAAGAAGTGGTCATGTGCGAAGAAAATGAAAGTGCATCATATAAAGAATTTATGTCGTTAAAGTCCATAACTTTTTTTTTGAATTTTTATAAACGAAAATAAAAATAAAGATAGCAAAGGACTCAAAAGTGAAAAATAAAGAAATCTCAAATCTAAAAGTGAAAAATAAAGAATCGAAAAAGACTCACAACCGGCAACGGTGCCAATTGCTTGAACGCGTCTCAAGTATGTGATGCTTGAGTGCTACTCCCAAGTGTAGGAGGACGTCAAGTAATAAATTTATATCCGGTGAGACCGGGTCGGATCACGGGGACAAGTCGTTTTGCAATCGTCATTTCAATAATAAAGGAGAGATAAAAGCGAAGCTACAACCAACTAAGCTAACGGTGGAAATGCGTGTGAAAATGTGGGTGAGACCATCTACCAAACCAACATCCTAGGGTTCGAGAATCAGAGAGGCAAATAGGCAAGGAAGCTTGTGTGGTGTGTGGGAATGAGGTTGCTAAGCATATGGGTTCAATCCGAGGATAACTCAATTGTCTTTCTGGCTAAGGAAAGCGCAATCGGTGGATGTGGAATTTTATCAAACACTTAGTGTGCAATGAAAGTAGTGTATGGAAATTTGAGATAATAAACATCCAAGCATGCATGAGTGGTACTACTAGGTAAACTCCACTCTAGGGATACCCACTAGGGTCCCTAATTCAAAGTATATCTCAACAATCAAACACATAATCATTAAAACATGCAAGATTGAAATACCAAAGCCCAACAACCAAATATCACCACACAACACACAAGAGATAGATCTAGCTACTCATACCAATAAAAGAAAGATTTTCATCTCTAAAAACCATCATCCAATATTACTACAATAACCAAAATCAAATACACAAAATAAAGGGAAGAGATCACCAAAGATTTCTCTTAAAAAATACAACTTTCCCTCCAAAGATTGTGCTCCTCCAAGCTTTCTTGCCCCTCTCCAATGGCCTCTAACCCCAAGAATGTAGAAGGAGAGTGTGTTGGTAGCACCGATCTATGAACTTCGTGTTTGATGATAACAACTGTGTGTGAACGTTCTGACGTGTGTGTTAAGTGTTTCAGGACTGGCATGCTCAAAGGCGACGTGGTCAATTTGATGGGAAAAGTGGCTAGACCTGTGCAACTTGGACTTGGTCCAATATGGAGATGGAGCCAAATCTTTTTAGTGATTGGATCAAATCCTATTGCCATTCAAACTCCTTAGACAATACTCGTTTCATATGGATTCCTATTCAAAGATGGGTGCGAATATATAATTCCTATTTTCTAGGGATTCTAGAATAACCTACCTCCCATCTCTATATATATATACCCAACTTTCAATAACCCTGAAAAAAACGTGCAGCATCAAGAACAGGGAGAGGGAGGCGCACCCTTGGCTTCCGTTCCAAAAAATTCAAGAGGCCGTGACCTAGAAAGAGCAGCCTGTTTTTTTTTGTGTCTTCTAAAAACACTCTTGAAGCCGAATTATTCCCAGGAGCCCATAAGCCGAAATCCCTCAAAGAAAAAAAAACAAATCTCTGTGAGCTGAAGGTCAAAGTTTTTTTTTTGGGCAAAACAAAAATCTCTCCAAACTCCCAAGCTTTTGGTCTCCCCTTTGCCATTTCAATGCCTGCCGAATTATTGAGATAAACTCTTCATTTATTTCGTTTTACAGAGAGCACATCGTTTTATTTAAAAAGGACAGATCTCTCTTTGTTTATTTGGTTTCTCCCAGACTTTCTTGGTTTGAGTTTTATTTTGGGGACAAAGTCAAAAATCAAGAGCACAGGCCGGCGCACTCATCCTCAACCAAGAGCAAAGAGGGCACAAAATGTAAGAGGGCGCCCAATTAGAATCTCCAATGATCTGTGCACGCATCGAAAAGCTCTTGCCTACATGCTTGCATCAGCCTGGGTGAAAATATTAACAAAGGAGCATCAAGGAGAGAGTCGCACGTTATTCCCTATGGGTCTCTGATCTTCAAGAGCTTTTGTTTGGTGATTGGCTCATCTCTTCTTATCACAAAGGCACAGAACCGAACAAAAAGGTGAACTCTGGTGCTTTAATTATTTGTTAGAAAGCATGAAGAACCAAGGCCGGCCTTTGATTTAATTATTTTTAAAAAGGGTGAAGTCTGTGTCTTTTTTCTTGTGTGCTGTCTTTGTTGTTCTCCTGGTGCGCAGGTGTTAAATAAAAGAGGAGCAGCCGTTTTCTTTGACCACCAATCCGCAACATGCAGCAATCATCCAGCTTTGTGTCTCCAAGATAATCATTGTGATGCTGCAGTCTTATTATCTCCAAGGCTCTCAATTAAATTAAGAAGAAGAAGTTATTTTAAGGAGGTGATAGTACGGGTGACTGATTGAAGAGAGAAGTGAACAGGGTTACCGGCCTACTAGTTCATCAGACCAAGGAGACCAAAGCCGAAAGCTTCCAACTCTCCAAAAGCCGCATCATCATTGAGGGAGCCGCAACTTGAGTTGCACGACTTGCAGAGACTACTACTTGTCAGATTGATCTGACCACGCGCTGAACGACAGAGACGACACACCATTACTGAGCATTTCTAAAACTCTATTTATTTATCTTTGTCTTGGTGTAGCGATCTTCGTAGGGGAAACTTTACCATCTGTGTTACTTTTGGGGACCTGACGACTTGGGAGTCGTCACGGAGGGAGAGCATCTGACTAGATTGATAGTGTAGAGCACGTGGTGTGCGTACGAGCTAGGTGAGAGTAGATTTGGGATCTTGACTCATTGTAGCTGTACTTGATTACATATCTATCTAGTAGTTGCTTTCGGGGCTGGAGTAGGTCGTGGGGACGACCGAACCAGGGTATATCTGTGCGTATTCTGTGATTGCCATTTTATTGCCATGTCTGTGCCTATAACTGTGTGGGATTGTTCGTGGGTTGCACGAATATTTTTATTAGCCTATTCACCCCCCCCCCCTCTAGGCTACGATCCAGATCCAACAAGTGGTATTAAAGCCAGTTTAGAGGATCTAGTCTATACTTTTAGATGACCATGAATATATCTGATTGTGCTTTTGCTGAGGGTCAGTCTATAGCCCGTCCACCTAAGTTTAACGGTGTAGACTTTGCATATTGGAAGGCTAGGATGAAAATCTATTTAGTGTCTGTTGATTATGATGTGTGGGATATTGTTGAAAATGGTTATAGTCTACCCACTATTAAAATTGAAGACACTGTTATGAATAAGCCTAAAGACAAGTGGGATTTAGCTGATAAGAAACTTTATACTCTTAATGGTAAAGCTATGAATGCGCTTATATGCTCTCTTGATAAATCTGAGTTTAATCGTATCTCACATTGTCTAACTGCGCAGGAAATCTGGCATACTCTGGAGGTGACACACGAGGGAACATCGCAAGTAAAGGAATCCAGACTTGCGTTGCTGAGCACTGAATATGAGAGCTTCCGCATGCTACCAACAGAATCTGTGAAAGAGATGTTTGCGAGGTTCACGGACATCGTCTACAAATCCAGTTCCCTCGGTAAGCCATACTCTAGCCATGAACAGGTACGAAAGATCTTAAGGGCGCTTCCAAGCTCGTTCAGGCCTAAAGTCACCGCTATTCAAGAAGCTAAGGACTTATCAATAATGAAAGTGGAGGACTTGATAGGCAACCTAATGTCACACGAGCTTGAGCTACAGAGTATAGAAGCCAGAGAGAAACCTGAAGAGAAGACCAAAGCCTCCACGCCATTAGCTCTTCAAGCTAACGACGACGATCTTGATGAAGAGCAAGCTTTAATGGTCAGAAATTTCAGGAGATACATTCAGACTGATCAAGGAAGAACCGAGATGGGAAAAAGGTTCATTCGTTCTAATAATGCTAATTTTGGTAGAAATTCCTATGATCAGAAAGCTATTAATAGAAGTGAATGTTTTAAATGCAGGAAGAAAGGGCACCACATAAAAGATTGCCCACAACAACACACAGCTCAAGTTGCAAAAGGAAAAACGAAAGTGCTGACGTGGGATATGGATAGCGAAGCTGAGGAGGAGGATGAGGAACATGAAGCCCACTCCTGCATGGCATTGATCGCCAAACACAATGAGGTAGAATCTCCCACTAAAGCTGAACTTTTAGAAATCTGTAAAGGAATACAACATAGAATTGATGAACTAGAAGCTGATGTGGATAGTTATAGAAATGATAATTTTGATATGCAACAAACTTAGTATGACATGTCTATAGAAATGAAAAATCTTAAACAAGAGCTTGTTGCATGCAAATCTACCATTACCATGTTAGAAAAAGAGAAAGCTAGCTTGCCTGCAAAAACTGATTGTCTTTCATGTCCCTCTTTATTAAAGGATATTAGCATGTATAAACTAGATAAGACAAAGCTTGAAGTTGAAAATGAATTGCTTTCTGAAAAGATTAACATGCTAAATCTTGAACTTAAAGAAAAAATGAGGGATTTTGAAAAGAAAGAAGAGGAAAATAAGCAAGCTTTCATTAGTAAATGCACTTTGCTTGTGAATGAAAACGATATCTTGAAATCCAAAGTCACCTCCCTTGAATTGTCAATAAAGAGATTTTCCATTGGAAAACAAAATTTGGACATTATTCTTGGAAATCAAATTTATGGCAATAATAGGCGAGGACTAGGATATGGTCTTAAAAATGTTGAAAAATCAAAATATAGAAAAGTTCACATTGAATCAACAAAGGTTGGAAATTTTCATGCTAAGTGCTTTACATGTGGATGCGTTGGTCACACTTCATATCATTGCAAATATAGGAACAAAAACATTAAGTTCAAACAAATATGGGTTCCTAAATCTTTGATGACTAACGTGAGTGGACCTTGTTGGATTCCAAGGTCACACACGACACCTCTTTTGTAGGTGGATGGAAATTTGACGAGGAGCGATAAATTGAATGTCTCATTACTTTTTAGCTCCTTAGTCAAACGGCGACGCGAAGGTATATCTCATTCTTTGATCTTAATGAATATCTTCATAGTTTTTTTATTGTGTGCATGACTTCTTTTTGTTTGTGTGATTGCATCTCATGTCTGCTTTAGTACTTCATGCATTTATAAAAAAAACTGAAAATAAAAAAAAAATTGGTGCTTAAATGTGTATCTTTTCTCTTTGATTAATTATTGAAGTATGCACGAATGATTTTCATATCTATGTAGAAATTGGTGTATTATTACTTTTGCTACATGCTCATGTTCATCTTTCTAAATAGTCATGGCATATTCAATGAATGCAAACAACTTGATTTCTACACCACCTACTTCACTTCCACATGTATTATTATTGTTGCACATTTGGAGATATCGTTTATGAAGTATGGAATGTGAATGTAGGAGGAAAACTTAACTGAATATCTAAGGGATATGATATACCTTGCCATGGATAAAAATTGAGCAAAAGAAATTGTTGGTATAAGTATTTTTTTTTTAAAAATGTGAAAACAAAAGATAATTGCTCTGTATGGAAAATGGATACAATCCTTGGCAATGGTATTACCCACGAGTATCCAACATAAGCTTTATGGGTAAACTTTAGCGTTGGTGTATATACTCGTCAAGCAATGTCACCCCCCCATCTAAGAGTCCTTATAGGCTATGTTTTGGGGCGTGGTAACTTGAACTCATTTTTGATGAGGTGGGAAAAATCAATCCTATGTGATAGAATGTTATGTGGAAAATGTGGATTGGTTTTGAATGACTTTCTTAAATGATTCTCCCTATGTGCTTCAATTTTAATTCTCACACGTACACGTTGGTGTTGAATTCCTCATTGTTTCATTTCATTGGATTTTGACTTGATTACTCCATAAGTGTATACATGCAATTGTTGGTAATAGTTAATAAAACTCTCTTTTTGCATTATATATGATTTTGACTTCGTGGTATATCTTTTGATGATAACAAAGGGGGAGAAAAATTTGGGAAGATTTGGTATTTACTTGTGTGCTTGGTATTTGGCATTTGGAAATATGATTGTTTGATTAAGGGGGAGCATTAATGAATATTGGGGAAGCCCAAAATGTTTAATTAAGGGGAAGCATTAATGAATATTGGGGAAGCCCAAAAATAGGGGGAGCATGCTTATTGTTAAACTTTACACTTCATTGTTCGCACATCATTTCATCTCATTGCATGTCACCCACTATCGTCACACTTTCACACACACTATTTGGAAAGCTAATGCTCAAATCTTATACTTAGTTTGTTATCATCAAAAGGGGGAGATTGTTGGTAGCACCGATCTATGAACTTCGTGTTTGATGATAACAACTGTGTGTGAACGTTCTGACGTGTGTGTTAAGTGTTTCAGGACTGGCATGCTCAAAGGCGACGTGGTCAATTTGATGGGAAAAGTGGCTAGACCTGTGCAACTTGGACTTGGTCCAATATGGAGATGGAGCCAAATCTTTTTAGTGATTGGATCAAATCCTATTGCCATTCAAACTCCTTAGACAATACTCGTTTCATATGGATTCCTATTCAAAGATGGGTGCGAATATATAATTCCTATTTTCTAGGGATTCTAGAATAACCTACCTCCCATCTATATATATATATACCCAACTTTCAATAACCCTGAAAAAAACGTGCAGCATCAAGAACAGGGAGAGGGAGGCGCACCCTTGGCTTCCGTTCCAAAAAATTCAAGAGGCCGTGACCTAGAAAGAGCAGCCTGTTTTTTTTTTGTGTCTTCTAAAAACACTCTTGAAGCCGAATTATTCCCAGGAGCCCATAAGCCGAAATCCCTCAAAGAAAAAAAATACAAATCTCTGTGAGCTGAAGGTCAAAGTTTTTTTTGGGCAAAACAAAAATCTCTCCAAACTCCCAAGCTTTTGGTCTCCCCTTTGCCATTTCAATGCCTGCCGAATTATTGAGATAAACTCTTCATTTATTTCGTTTTACAGAGAGCACATCGTTTTATTTAAAAAGGACAGATCTCTCTTTGTTTATTTGGTTTCTCCCAGACTTTCTTGGTTTGAGTTTTATTTTGGGGACAAAGTCAAAAATCAAGAGCACAGGCCGGCGCACTCATCCTCAACCAAGAGCAAAGAGGGCACAAAATGTAAGAGGGCACCCAATTAGAATCTCCAATGATCTGTGCACGCATCGAAAAGCTCTTGCCTACATGCTTGCATCAGCCTGGGCGAAAATATTAACAAAGGAGCATCAAGGAGAGAGTCGCACGTTATTCCCTATGGGTCTCTGATCTTCAAGAGCTTTTGTTTGGTGATTGGCTCATCTCTTCTTATCACAAAGGCACAGAACCGAACAAAAAGGTGAACTCTGGTGCTTTAATTATTTGTTAGAAAGCATGAAGAACCAAGGCCGGCATTTGATTTAATTATTTTTAAAAAGGGTGAAGTCTGTGTCTTTTTTCTTGTGTGCTGTCTTTGTTGTTCTCCTGGTGCGCAGGTGTTAAATAAAAGAGGAGCAGCCGTTTTCTTTGACCACCAATCCGCAACATGCAGCAATCATCCAGCTTTGTGTCTCCAAGATAATCATTGTGATGCTGCAGTCTTATTATCTCCAAGGCTCTCAATTAAATTAAGAAGAAGAAGTTATTTTAAGGAGGTGATAGTACGGGTGACTGATTGAAGAGAGAAGTGAACAGGGTTGCCGGCCTACTAGTTCATCAGACCAAGGAGACCAAAGCCGAAAGCTTCCAACTCTCCAAAAGCCGCATCATCATTGAGGGAGCCGCAACTTGAGTTGCACGACTTGCAGAGACTACTACTTGTCAGATTGATCTGACCACGCGCTGAACGACAGAGACGACACACCATTACTGAGCATTTCTAAAACTCTATTTATTTATCTTTGTCTTGGTGTAGCGATCTTCGTAGGGGAAACTTTACCATCTGTGTTACTTTTGGGGACCTGATGACTTGGGAGTCGTCACGGAGGGAGAGCATCTGACTAGATTGATAGTGTAGAGCACGTGGTGTGCGTACGAGCTAGGTGAGAGTAGATTTGGGATCTTGACTCATTGTAGCTGTACTTGATTACATATCTATCTAGTAGTTGCTTTCGGGGCTGGAGTAGGTCGTGGGGACGACCGAACCAGGGTATATCTGTGCGTATTCTGTGATTGCCATTTTATTGCCATGTCTGTGCATATAACTGTGTGGGATTGTTCGTGGGTTGCACGAATATTTTTATTAGCATATTCACCCCCCCCTCTAGGCTACGATCCAGATCCAACAGAGTGGACTGAGGAGAATAGAGGGGGAGAAGCCCCAAAATATAAACCCAGCAGTTCGGGTCTGGAAACAGCACTAACGGGTCGATCCGCACCCAAAATCCGCAACTAAAGCACAAATCAGCAGAAATTTCCAACACCGTCACCCTGTCTTGCAAAAATTCTAGAAAAATCATCCGACCTCGAAATGACGTGTTCCAGGCAGTGATGGAACCGTAACAAAGTGTACTACAAAAAAATATCACTAGGCCGGAATATATACTGGAATGATAGCAGAATTCTGCACAGGAGGGGAAAAGCAGAATTTCCAGACCAGAAATTTTTAGCTCCGTCAACATGTCTTCCAAAAAATGCAGTAAATTGCTCCAACCTCCAAAAATTCTGGAAAAATATACGTTGGAATCGGGACTTCATGAACTTCAACTGAAAAATAATAGAAGACTAAGATGAAAATGCTAATAAGCTGTAAAAATATAAAAACGATAAGCTCCAAAATTAAGGGATTCCATCAAAATGCGTGTATCGGAGCCAAAATGAACACAAATTATGCATAAAATGTCATCTAACAAGGGGTAAAATATACACTATTGAACCCTAATCAGGCCCAACGGATAAGAAGGCCCAAATGCTTTAATGTGCTTAAAGTAGTTTTTTTTGGCCTGGCCAAAAGGCCAGGCAATTAACTGGCGCACAAAGGGCGCCAGCACGCGCCCAGAGATTCTGGCGCGTGCCCCTATGCTGGGCAGATTAATTTGTGGGGCCCAAGCTGTGGGCCCCACGCATATGGTTCTGAACCCTAAAAGAGATAAATTTTTGGCGGCTGGTTTTAAATGAAAATTCAGTTTTGGGCTTAACTTTGGACATACAATTGGAGGGTCAAACAGACTCTGATTGACTCGCCTTTTTTTCTTGCGCGTTCACCGTTAAACGCCCTTCGATTTGATAAGTTGTATCAATCGTGAAGCTCAACGGTGAGGGAGTTAAAATTCACGGAATTTAGCCTTTGTGAAAGGCAAACTAAATTGAATTTATTAACTCCAAACTTTAGTCCCACGTCGGAATTTGAGTAAAGGGGATGGGTCAACCGCCTATATAAATAGGGATCTGCTCCCCTCCTCAAAATTTGTCCCAAGCTCTCGATTTGAGCTGCTCTCAAAATTGTTGGAGCACGCTCGGATCGAAGCTTAAATAAATATTCTTTTTTCTCCCTAAAATTTCTGCCTTACTCCTGAAAGGATCTAGTAAAACTACGAAGGATTCTGGGTTCAGATCCGAAATCTTGGCGAAGGTTCGCGCTCACGTGAAACTTTCTTCGGCGCGTGGTTGGCTCGACGACAAGAGGGTTGCTCACCTCAGGACGCGATGTGGTTCGGGAAGCGGTTCTGAGCGGTTCGAGGAGCAGTTCGAGGAGCAGCTCAGCGTAGGAAGAGGAGCGGCTCGAAAGACGGTGCGGTACACCTTGCCCGTACCAGGGCAAGGTGCCGGGTATGTGTTTAATTAAGCATTAGTTTAATTTAATCGAAGTAGGTTAGATCCTTCTTGGGGTGGTCGGATACATCCCAAGTCGGCAAAGATCTTGGCTAAGGGTCTTGTACCTTAGGGCTAGCTTAAAAAGTTTAACTGCATGTTAATTAGATTAACTGTTATTGTTTTCCGTTGCATATTTTTGCTTTTGTGTTCCGTCCGACTTAGGATGGACACGGATTTGAGTCCCGAGGGTCCCTAAAACCCAACATTAATGAGACGTGAGTGGTGAACATCAGTTCTCGCCCTTAACCTCTGGCATTAATGGAGGGTAGGTAGCCATACGTCACCCTGTCAGAGATATTTATGATGGGCCGCCTTGTTGGGGGATATGCCCTCAGATCATTTGTATTTGATGCAAATGAAAATTTAAGCTTAGATAGGGACTAATTTGCATATGATGCAAAGAGAGATTAAATGTGTCTTAAATTGTTTAAGACTATATTTAATAAATTAACGCATTGGAAAGGTTGCATGTGCGACGGGAACGTCCCGGTTTAACACATGTTCAAACCGCGTCAGAAACGGAGTTCAAATGAGCCCAATAAGTCTATTTAAAAGTGTTTAAATAGAGAGCCCAAAACAGAACCAAAGAATAAAGCCCAAAACAGAACCAAAGAATAAAGCCCAAATACTTTAATTGTTAAAGGAATTTTTATTTAGTAAATTATTTAAAAACTGTTTTTAAATAAGTTTACTTAATTAAAAAAGGGCCGCATTTGCGCCTGGGCGAAATGCCCAGGCGCTGGGCATTTTTGCCCAGCAGGGAAAGGGCCCATGCAATGGCCTGGGCCCAAGCCCAGGTGCCTGGCGCCTGGGCTTGGGCACAGGCCATTAGCTCGCCTGGGCTTGTGCCCAGGCGGGCCCCCATGCTGAAATGCACGCGCGCAGTAGATGTGGGGCCCATGCTCTGGGCCCCACATAGAGGATTTTTCTGAACACTATGCACGAATTTTGACGGCTGAAACTTTTAGCAGAACCATGTTTGGGCAGATCTTTGGAAGATCAATTGGAGGGCCAAACGGAATCCGATTGACTTGTCATTTTTTCCTATGCGTTCACCGTTGAACGCCCTTCGAATTGATAGGTTGTATCAATCGTGAAGCTCAACGGTAATGGAGTTAAAATTCACGAAAAATTGGCCTTTGTGAAAGGCAAACTAAATTGAATTTATTAACTCCATTTAATAGTCCCACATCGGTTGTGGAGAAGAGGGGAGAGTCAGCCGCCTATATAAATAGGGGCCTCCTCCCTTCCTCCAAATTCGTCACAGGCTCAAGATCTGAGCGTCTCCCAAAAATGATGGAGCATGCTCGGATCGAAGCTTAAATTAATTCTTTTTCTCCCTATATTTCTGCCTTACTCCTGAAGGGCTCTAGCAAAGCCACGAAGGAGTTCGGATTCGGATCCAAAATCTTGGCGAAGGCTTTCACTCGTGTGAAACTTTCTTCAGCGCGTGGTTGGCTCGGCGACACGAGGATTGCTCGCCTCGGGACGAGGAGCAGTTCAAGGAGCGGCTCGGCGTGGGACGGGGAGCGGCTCAGAAGACGGTGCAGAACATATTGCCTGCCCCATGGAAAGATTCCGGGTATGTGTTTTATAAGCATTAGTGTAATTTAATCGCAGTAGGTTTGATCCTTCTTGGGATGGTCAGATCCATCCCGGGTCAGCAAAGATCCTGGCTAAGGGTCTGGTTCCTTAGGGTTGCATGTTAATTAGATTAACATATTAGTTTTTCGGTGCTATTTTTGTTTCTGTGGTCCGTCCGACTTAGGACGGACACGGATTTGTGCCCTAAGGGTCCACCAAAACCCTTCAGTGGTATCGGAGCCATGTCTGTATGCTGATCTAGGACTGCGATTAATTAATTGAATGCTTTTAAAATACTTTTAAAAATGTTTTAAAGTTATGAGATAATTTTTAAAATGCTTTTTAGTGCCTTTTAAAATGTTTTAAAATTTATGTGATATTTTTTAAAGATGATTTTAAAAGCCTAAAATTTTTATGCGATAAATATTTTAAGTAGCATGCAAATTTTGTGATCTTTTTAAAACAAGTTTTTTTTATTTTTATGAGAAAAAATAAAATGTTTTAAAAATCATATTTTAAATTTAAATGTTAAATTTAAGTATGCATGCTAAAATTGTTTATTTGATAAACATTATTCTTTTTAATTGTTAAATAGTTGTACACTCTTTTATGTGATAAAATTAGTGTAACTTTATGTTAATGGCTATTGTCACTTATTTGATAACACAAGACAGCCCTCTTAGGTTAGCCATTAAGAACTCGCTAAAATTTATGAGATAAATTCTAATTCCTGATTAGGGTAGTCCCTTTAATGAAAATTTTAATTCTAATTGTTATGTAATTAATTCTCATTAAAGGACTTCGCTTTTAGCGTTGTTAATAAATTTATTAAAATCCTAATAACGATTAGGATAGCACGTGAACCTTATACTTGATAAGGATTTAATAAAAGCTATTAAACAAATCCTAAAATTTTGAATTTTAGGATTCAACTAGTTGATATGATTAATTAGTTGTTGATAAAAGCCTTTTAGTCTATGTCACGTATATAAAAATGACAAGCTTCATTCAATGGACCATGATCCAGTCAATGTGCTTGGCTAAGTTTGTTGGATCACCCTAGCTAGTCTAAGGGGTAAGTGATCATGGCTTAGTCAATTCCCTGGCTGTGTTCCGTTGGACCACAATGACGCGAATCATGATTCTATGACACCCTGGACTATATCTACGTCAAATACGTTAATAATCTTCTTCAAGATTAGCCGTAGCCCTCCTTGTTTTAGGGGTTGGCAACTATAGGACTCGTGTTCCAGTTGTTGAGCTACACTCAAGCTGTAACATGGCAATCTTATAGAAACCAATTTCTTAAACACATATGATGTAGTCTAAGACCTGACCCAAACCGACGTGTCGTGAATACCCCAAGCGCCGGGGCAAGTCAGGCTAGACGCGAAAACAAGGGTCCGACTAGACTGGTCATTGTGATTTGGATGAGCACACTCATGATCACAAATGGCTAGGGGTAAAAACCGATAAGAGAGTCATATCTGCTATGATCGATGAAGAGTCGTCTTCCAATTACAGAGTCAAGCAATTTGTCATGAATACACCGAGGTTGTTAGGCTCAAGGTAATTGGATCTCTTACCCATTAATTTAATTTGATTAAATCGTTCGTTATTAAAGCTTTAAAACGATCGCAAAATTAGTGGGAGGGTATAGATAGATAAAAGCCAATCTACCTATATTTAATATTGAACATATGCTAAACTAGGACAAGACTATGTTTTACCGATGGAATAAAAATATAATATTTTAATGGAATTAGTTAACTGGTTAAATAGGTTGATTAATGGAATGTCAAAGTTAAATTCTAATTGACTATATTCCGGTTGATATTAAAATGACCTTCTAAAGGACAGACTTGAGAAATATGATTTCATTAAGTTTTGTGTCCAACAAAATAAATGCACGATATATGTCACTCGCCTCTATATGGGGCAGCTTGAACCTATAAACATTCGAAGTTTGTTTCTCCCTACAAAGTGTTGAGTTACACTCAAGGTTGTATGGAAAAACAATTTTGATCCGTAAGGTTCGAGAATTCGATCAAACTATTTGAGTCGAATGTAAGTGCATGAGCGGTGCAAGACTATGTATCCCAACCGGATCTTGAGATGAGCAACTTGTTGAGCTACACTCAAGGTTGCAAAGCTCAAGCGTTTGGATACATGAGATGCTTGCATAGCTATTTATTTATGTTGGGATATTTAATATCTAAATGAGATTTAGAAAAGAAAGAAGGCACTCGTGAAAGTCAATTGAGGAAGTTAGTTATATTTATCATTAGTAAAGGCATAAGTAGGAGGAAATGAAAATATGACATATTTTGATGTCACGATTTCAGAATAATTGTTATACAAAAGACGTCTAACACATTTTGACGAATGTCGTCACCTTGCTTCTGAAGCAATGTTTTGTGTTAGTAATTTGTAACAACTATAATATATTAAAAGTTAATATATAATGCTCAAGGAAGTAAGAAACTTATATAGACTAGGCCGTATCGAGAGACTAAGCTTCACAAGTCACATAAAGATGGGTCTGACCTCTCGTATTATGAATTCTATCGACACTTGTGAATCTTATCCTCTTAGATATAAGGGCCGAAACCCATCTGTAAGACAGTGGTATGATGAGTTGTCAAACTCAGTCTCGTACATACTGATGTACTCGAGTCTAGATTAACCAAAATAAGTTATTCTTATATTTTATTAAGACACGTGTTCTTGATGAAACACAAGTCTGATAAAATAAAGAACGAAATGACAAAAGTATTTGAACTGATTAGATTAGATCCAATGGTCAAATACTTAGCTATATAAAATCTTGCGTAATTAAAAGAAAATATGATTTTCTCTCAGGACAAGTCTGTTAACACATCGGTGTGTTAAAATGTATGAATCACACTTAGTTAGACTTGGTGCGATCCATAGCAAGTGACTCTGAGTTTAGTCCTCCCATTAGATTAAGTCCCATATAGTAATGCCTAGATTTTGATAATGTTCTATGAGGACATTATCAATAAGATATTCATTAAATCGATCATTAGGAAGTTGTATAATTACTCGAATCTCGTGAGACGAAGAGTCGAGTTAGACATCATAATTGATGATTACTTGTAAACTTCCGGGATGAAATTCGGAGTAGTAACTCCGATTAAAAACTTGATGCAGCTAGAATATGTCCGAGCACCTGAATAACAGTATGGACATTAGTTGACGTGCCCAAGGAAAATGTTTTCTCACTTTCTGCAAGAAAATCTTCAAGTTAGAAGATTGCAGAAGAAAGGAAAATAGTGAAGTACAATTATGTTGGTTGAGAACGGTTTTCATCCTAATTCCTATAAACGGATTATGTTGAAACCGTCTCGCCATTAGATGTGTATGGATCTACTCGGACCGAACTCGATGTAAATGCTCATGATGACCATGAAAACTGGAACAATCGATTATACATTCGTTTTTCTAAATATGATTTAGACGAACCAACTTATATGAATCACAAAGAGAGTTTTCAAGGTCAGTGGGAGCAAACAAACTACATGCGAGGCATCATCGGGATGGAACATATTTTTTGACAAAGTAATCAAAGAGTTTGACTCTTTATCAAAAAATGATTATGAACCATCTTAAATTAACCAGTAACAAATTTAAAATTATTATCATAAGGTACGATGAACTGGATAAGATACAGGGATATAAAATATTATGGATTCCGAAAGACCAAGTGAATTATTTGAATAAGATTCAAAGGCCAACATGAACATAGTTCATAGAAACCCCTTATGTCTATAGAGTAGACGGTTTAGCAGATCCACTCACGAAGGCTCTAAAACATGAAGTCTAGAAAGACTTATGTGTAAAAACGGTATTAGATACCAAGATAAATGGGCCTGAGTGCAAGTGGGAGATGTAGAGAGATGTATGCCCTCGAGGCATACATCTCTGTGTAAACAATACAAACGTCTTGTTCGAAATAACAGTAAGCTGTTTGGTAATAATTTATCTAAGTTATATTATAATGTAGTACACATTAAATATTAACTTAGGTAAAGTCGTGAGACTTTATGCAAGGTCAAACATGTATCGAGATGAGTATCTCGATCATGGAGAAATGTTTGACCGTCTGTAGCATAAGTCTAAAAGGGTTCGTGGTCGTAGATGTTTCGAGACAAGGATATCAAAACATCAGATAGATCATTGTGTCTTAGTCTTCACCGTATAGCGGTGACGATGATCTCATGGTCGTTTTGACTTGACGAAGTCGAAGACGAGACACATGTGCTTATTAGAGAATGAGTTCACTGAACGATCCACAAGAGTTATCAAATGGTTATATTGACCAATCTGTCAATGATAACTCTTAGTGATGATAGGCAAGTTGGTCTTTTGACTTATGGTCATTTTACGAACCTGTGCGTGAACGGTGCCACTTAGATCACTAACCTAACTTAGAGGCTAGGCCTGTCGAAGGGTTTTTGAATGGGTGTCACTTGAAGCGTGCGAGGAGAGTAATGACAAGAGAGGATTCGTCTCTCCCGGTCAATGGGAGTTAGTGTCGTAGAGTTAGTTCGGTCTTTAGTAAAATCTCTGATCAGATTATGTTGGAAGAAGTCTAATATTAGTTGACTAAAGATCGATAGAAACTAACCGGATTCAAGTTATTGGGGGTGACAGTTTGACCGTACCCTAGACTTGATCTACACGACATAGTTTAGACGAAGAGACTAAAACTATGGAACTCATCACGGACACAGTCAGGGTGGTCCCGACAATACTCATGTCGATGAGTCAACCACATAATTATGATTCTGAAACAGTGGCGGTAACCATTGCTCGTGGTCACTGCCATATAGGGCTTCGAGCCCAACCTGTAGTAAGGGTCAGGCTGTAGGGTCCCACACAGAGTGCAACCTTCGTCTAGTAATATGTAGAAACGATTAGAGAGAATATGCATTTGATGTAAGGGATAAAATATTGCAAAAGATGTTTGCAATTATCTCCTGCATTCGGGATAAATGATCCTGAGTGTAAGTGGGAGATGTTGGGAGATATGCCCTCAGATCATTTGTATTTGATGCAAATGAAAATTTAAGCTTAGATAGGGACTAATTTGCATATGATGCAAAGAGAGATTAAATGTGTCGTAAATTGTTTAAGACTATATTTAATTAAATTAACACGTTGGAAAGGTTGCTTGTATGACGGGAACATCCAGGTCTAAACACAGGTTCAAACCGCGTCAGAAACGGAGTTCAAATGAGCCCAATAAGTCTATTTAAAAGTGTTTAAATAGAGAGCCCAAAACAGACCCAAAGAATAAAGCCCAAATACTTTAATTGTTAAAGCAATTTTTATTTAGTAAATTATTTTAAAACTGTTTTAAAATAAGTTTACTTAATAAATAAAAAAGGGCCGCATTTGCGCCTAGGCAAAATTGTTGGACACAACGATCTAGGAACTTTAGTTTGATGATGACAAACGTGTGCAAACTATTTAACGTGTGTGCTAAGTGTGTTTCAGGAATGGCAAAGTCATTATTCTAAGCGTTGTAGAAATTGTTATCCACATAGCTAATGGACTTGGTCAAAGTGTCGGAATTGCTATCCACATAGCTAAAGGACTTAGTCAAAGTGTCATTCACATAACAAAGATGTCTTGGTCAAGATGTAGAGATGAGGAGAGATCAATTCAAATCAAGTTGAGATTAGAACAAATCAATTAAGAATATTTGCCTCTATCAATCTCCTATTCAAATCCCAACTTGATCAAATCAAATCTCCTATTTGTGGTGCAAAGTGATAGAACCAAATCATATTGAAATTCCAAATCCCTACACTTTAGGGATTCTCTCTTGCACAAAGCTCTATTGGACTCATATATAGCCTTTCATCTACAACCCAAAATAAGTGCGGAAAACTCAAAAAGAAGTGCATCATCTATCAATTATAAAAGGCCATACAAACCGCTCCATCAAACCTTAGATACGCATCTACAAAAAGGCGTGCGGCAATCACTAAAAGAGAGAGGGTATAAAAAATTGTGCCGCTGAAAACCCCATAGCTTTCTCTCCAAGCTTCACGCAAACATCCTTTTTCACAAACCTCCTCCTACATCTCCCAAGGCCAAAAGCTCCTCACCTTCATCATCATCGCCAAAGCTCTCTCAACTTCTGCACGTGCTGCAAGGGTGCATGAGCTGTCCACGAAGTTTTAAGCTCTCATCGTGCCCTCATCGTCTGTCCGCTCGCTGCCGTTCATTGCGCTCTCAAATCTGCCACAAGCCATCAAGAGCCTGCAGAGTCAAAGCTTGCACGCCCTAACGAGAAGATCGACAGCGGTGAGTTGTTGCTGCAGTCGAGGAGAGTCGAGTCGCCGTTCTCTACGTTTTGCCTTCGAGATCAAGTTGCGCGACGGAGACGAGTCGTCGTTCCCTTCATGAGAACTCTCACTATAGAAGCTGAAGGCACCGTCAAAACCCTTCACTGCTCTCGCATACTGAAGTGGAGCGAACAACAGAGGAGTTGAGAGGAGCTGAGTTGCCGCTGTTGTGGAGCTTGCCAAGATCTCATCGCTGATGAAGAACACTTGCCGGAGCTTTGCTGCAGTCGAAGAGCTGCCGTTCACCATCGCCCATTGAGCAGAGCGAAGAACCACGCCGCCGCTGCCCAAAATTGATTCATCACCATCGTCGTGTGCAGAAGTCGTCGCCGCCACGAGCTCTTCTACGTACTGTCGCCTGCCTCACCATCAAGTCAAGCTGTGGAGTACAGAGGCTGTCGAAGAGCACCTCACCGCCGGTGCTGCTGATCAAGTCGGAGAAGCCAGCCTCTGTCGCCGTAAAGAAGTTGCCTTCAAAGTTCCGTCGAGTACGCGAAGAAGGGCGATGTTGCATGCAAATGAAATGAAGCAGACGGAGGGTTGCTGACGTGGTGATCGCAAAACCCCTTGCTGACGTGGAATTCTTTTTAAAGGGAGATCGCTATATGCACATACAGTTGATATATTATTTTGAACTGCAATTTCTATACGCACAGACCAGTGTGTTATTTGAGATCCGGGAGTCGGATCGAGACACCGATGCCTACACGCATAGACCAGTGTGCTGATTGACATAGATGCCTACACAGACATGAACTAAGCATTTCTAAACCCTTTACTCCTTTTATTCGTGTCTTAGTGTAACGTTCTCTGTAGGGAAAAATTTACCAATATTTTATGACTATTTTGGACTTGTCTGGTTGGGGCTAGACAAGAGGGTCTTGATGTGTTGTAGCAGTCAAGATACGCATTTACTAGGTTGATAGAGTTCTGCACTTTGTTGAGTGTGGTACAGTCTAGGTGGGGAGTTGGAGCTAGGACCCCATTGTATGTGTACGGAAGGAACTTATTAATGCTAGTATTTGCTTGGGGCTGGACGTAGGTCGTTGGTGCGACCGAACCAGCGTATATCTGTGCGTACTCTGTGATTGTCTCTTATTTTCTCTGGTTGTGGTTTTAACTGCGTGAGAGTTCTCGTGGGTTGCAAGAGAATTTTTTATTAGCCTATTCCCCCCCCCTCTAGGCTAGGATCCACATCTAACAAGTGGTATCAAAGCAGGTTTTAGGATCTAGCCTAGGATTGACCATGGATCACATTGATAGTGCTTTTACTGAGGGTCAGTCTATTTCACGTCCACCTAGATTTAATGGAGTAGATTATGCTTATTGGAAAAGTTGTATGAAAATCTACTTGATTTCTATTGATTATAAAGCTTGGCAACTTGTTGAAAAGACTATAAACCACCTGTCATTAAAATCGAAAATACTGCTATGCTTGAACCTGATGATAAATGGGATGATAATGATTGGAGGCTTTATTCTCTTAATGTTAAAGCTATGAATGCTCTCATTTGTTCATTAGATAAATCTGAATTCAATCGTAACTCATATTGTCTAACTGCGCAAGAAATATGGCATTCATTGGAGGTGACGCACGAGGGAACGTCACAGGTGAAGGAGTCTATACTTGTACTTCTGAGCACGGAATACGAGGGATTTCGAATGGTACCATCAGAGACCATATCAGAGATGTTTGCAAGATTCACCAACATCGTTGATCACTCCGTATTTTACACCTTTTTTCTGCATGTTTGCATGCCATTTAGATCGCTCAAATCATGTTTTTCACGTTTATTCGACAATATTGCGATGCTTTTCACGATTTGTTGTTTTTGTCGTATTTCATGAGATTTGGAGCGATTTGGAGTGATTCTGAGATGCACCCACTCCGGAGTGTCACCGACGACTTTCTTGAGGGGTATTCTGCGATTGGAGAGGAGTGGAAGAAGAAAGAACGTCGTAAGAGCGACGAGAAGGCAAAAATACGAAGAATGGGCATTTTCATGTGCCACTCGGCCGAGTGAAGGAGTCACTCGGCCGAGCATAGACAGCCCGCTCGGCCGGCCAGATCGGACACGTAACAGAGTTAATATCAGCGTGCACTCGGCCGAGCATCGCCAGACCACTCGGTCGAGCACCGAGTCATCCCTCGCCCGAGTGGAGTCAAGACGACGGCAACCAAAAATGACCAACTCTCTGGAATCCGTCAGTCAGCCCCAAAGACCGACTCGGTCGAGTGACGAACGCCGTCCGCCCGAGTGAAGAACGCCCACCGGCCGAGTGAAGAAAAGTCACTCGGCCAAGTGACTCCCGAGGAGACGACCCCCAAGACCCCCAACTCTATGGAATCCGTCTGGGTCTCTCACTCGGCCGAGTGACATTTGTCACTCGGCCGAGTGAGCCGCGCTGCCTGTAGCGTAAGCTGCGATTTTGAGGCGGCGCAGGGGCATTTTCGTCAGGGTTTTTTGGGTGATTTTGGGGGGTATTTAACCCCAGTTTTTAACCTAGTTTAGAGAGCTTTTTCAGAAATTTTTGCAGCCCTTTTTAGATTACTTTTTAGGAAATAGATTTACCTTTTAGGGAGGAGCGAAAAGTGTTAATTTGTTGGATGCTATCATGTTCTTCATTGGTTTGTCTCTCTCCCTATCAAAAACTCCATTTTTATTGATATATTGAATATTGCTATGAATTTTATTGATTTTATTTGTGAATTTCTATTAAATTTTCTTATGAATTGTGAGTAGTTCTATCGTCTTAGGGCGTAGGGATGAACCCTACGAGCCCAATTTCAAATTTGTGATGAATTGGTGAAATTATTGCGAGAATTGATTAGGGTTAGTTTGGGATTGATTTAATACTAATAGCTAGGGATTCATACCGATTGGGATTTGCAAGAGATTGGATCCCAACTCGATAGGAAGCCCTAGAAATTCGAATTGGGTTGCAATTGAATTTCTCCGGAATCGGTTTGCAAGAGATTGGACCGAAACTAGGGTTTTCGATTGCAATTCCATACCGGTACCTGTTTGCAAGAGATTGGACGGGTAGGAACTATCCCAACCTAGGTCGAAGCTCGAGTTTGCACGAGAGTGGGCTCGAGATACGATTGAGCGATAATGTTGTTCTTCATGCTAGTTTGCCTAAGTTAGGGTTTGCAAGAGATTGGGCCATACCCTAGGTTTGCTATAGACCGGCAATAGCGCGAGAGCGTGAGCTTAGTTCTACATTTAGTTGCAACTAGTTCACCCGAATTTCAAGTCTATGAATTGTGAAACCTACGAATCACAATGATGAGATACGGCAAGTAGCGGGGATTCCCTATCCCTAGACGTCTTCATTAATTTGATATTTTCTTTCGTATAATTGAACGATTGTGACCGCATTACTGCGAACATTTCTCTACCATTCTTATAGCCAGGTGGATTGAAGAAGACACTATCATTAGGCCTCCCTGTGTTCGATACCCGCTCGCCACTACACCGTGCGCTTGCGGTAAGACTAGCGAGTCGCCGTCCCGGGACATGTGTCCGGGGCGCGATCAAGTTTTTGGCGCCGTTGCCGGGGAGGCAATAGTATTTGATTCTACCTACCTAGCTATTTTTCTTTTTTGTTCTATTATTTCTATTTTTATTTTTCCCTTCCGTTGTTCTAACTATTTCTTTGAAACTCTGTTTTCCCTTGCATGTACACGAGATCATCGGCGAACCCCGAAGAAATACTATACGATCCGGAGATCGAGCGTACATTGAGGAGAATCCGAGCGGAGAGGAGACCCGTTACGGAAGGAAATTTTATGACACATCCTGAGACACCCGAAGAATTGGCGGAGCGAATGGCGAGGATTATTTCCATAAGAGATAGGCTTCGGCCTAAGACTTCTTCCACGACCTCGTCCATAGCCATGCCAGAGTTGGCGGCCGACAAAAATTTCGAGTTGAAGACCGGATTGGTGGTTCTTATGCAACAAGATCCTTTTCATGGGAACTCCCATGAAAACCCTCATTACCCCCATCCAGCTCTTCCTATCAAAATGTGCCACCTTCCAAATGTCGGGCGTCTCCGTGGATGCTATCAGACTGCGCCTCTTCCCTTTCACACTCAATGACAAGGCATTATATTGGTTGAGGACGCAAGCTGAAGGAATCTTCACCACTTGGGATGAATTGGCGAGTGCCTTCGTCGACAAATTTTACCCGCCCTCCAAGACGGTGAAGATAAGAAGTGCTCTCATGTCCTTCAAGCAAGGATCACAGGAGACTCTCTATGAGGCATGGGAGCGCTTCAAGGACTTGCAACATCAATGCCCCCATCATAGCATTGAGGATTGGGATCTTATCCATAGTTTCTACAATGGACTCCAACCGGGCACGAAGCAGATTATTGATGCCACCGCAAATGGAGCCATTTTGTCAAAGACTCCCGATGAAGCTACGGCCTTGCTTGAGGAGATGGCCTCGAACAACCAACAATGGGGGGACGAGCGAGGACATTCTTCATCCTCCTTGAAGCCCACAAGTATTTATGAGGCCAAGGCCGTGGCAGAGCTAGCCAACAAATTTGATTCTCTCCACAAGGTAGTGGAGAGATTGGAAAAATACATCATCGAGCCTCAAGGAGCCCCTACTACATCCGCACCGACAAATCATATGAGCGATTGGCAAGACCAATCACAAGCCATGTATGTAGGAGGAGAGCAAGGAGAAGGAGCGTTGGAGCAAATTCAATATGTCGCGGGGAATTCTGGATATTGGGCCAATCCGGCCGCTAGAAACCATCCGAGTTTCTATATGCCAATAATGATGGTGCATTGAACCCCCCATAATAACAACCTCCTCAAGCTCGAGCTCCACCACCACAACCGAATTATCCACCAAGGGGGCCACCGCAACAAAACTTCCCACCGAGGCAACAAGTGGGACCTTATAGGCCACCCGGGTATAATCAAGGGTGGAGAAATCCCAACCCTCCACAAGCTCAACAACGTTCGGATTTTGAAGCTAAGGTGGATGAGTTTATGGCGGAACAAAGAAAGATTAACGCCACTTTGAAGGCGGGACAAGATTCTCTCGCCACCGTCGTCGCTCAAATTGGGGAGCAACTGGCTTTGCTCAATAGAAACAACCAACAATTGCCGGCTCAACCCGAGCCGAATCCACAGGGCAACACCGGCCATATCAATGCGGTCGTTGCGGTTACAACAAGAGGAGGGAAGGATACCACTCCCCCCATGACTCAAATCAAGGAACCCGTGGTGGAGAATCTACAAGAGAACGAGCCGACAATTGAAGTTGAAAAAGAGAAGGAGCCGCAAGGAGAAGTGAAATCTAGAATGGAGGAGCTTATTGATGAGCGCCGATTTATGCCATCGGTGCCCTTCCCTCAACGGCTAGCTAGAGCCAAGATGGAAAAACGGCTAGCCAAGTTTCTCGAGTATTTGAGAGGGGTGAGCCTCAATATCCCCTTCCTCGACGCTATAGTGGAAATCCCATCCTACGCCAAGTTCTTAAAAGACTTGATTACGGGAAGGAAGAGGAAGGAGAAGATCATGCTCGCGGAGGAAGGGACTTGGTTCACAAAGAGGGAAAAGGAGCCCGCCAAATTTAAAGATCCAGGGAGTTTTCGGATTCCTTGCACTCTAGGCGGCGTCCCCCTACAAAAAGTATTGGTAGATTTGGGGGCCAGTGTTAGCCTCATGCCTCTCTCCATATTCCGGAAGTTGAATACCGGCACAGATTTAAAGCCTACCGACATGCGGATTCAACTAGCAGACGGTCGGATTACAAGGCCGGTTGGGATCGCAGAGGACATCCCACTCCAGGTTCCGAGAGGCATATGTTTGCCATGCGATTTCATGATAATGGACATCAAGGAAGAAGGCGATACATCGCTCATACTTGGACGCCCATTCCTCGCCACCGCCGGTGTCATCGTCGATGTACGAGAGGGGACTCTTACCTTGAACGTCGGCAACATCGAAGTGGAGCTCCATATACCGAAGGCAATGAAGCACATGCCGTATCATGAGGAGCTAGATTACATGGACCTCCTCGACGAGGTCATCGAAGAGGCGATCCCCCACTCCATCGGCGCACCCCACGAAGGTAGCTTCGAAGAAGGCCTAGATTTGGCCGAGGAAGAGAAGATGAAGCACTCCCTCGATATCTCCATGGCGATTGATGATGGTGACGCTGATGTCGCGAGAATACGGGAGCTCTGCAAGCTCTCGAAGTTGAGGACTCCGAAGAAAGCTCCACCGATACGACGATCGGTGTCACTGGCAAAGTCGAAGACCGGAGCAAGCTCTAGCTTGGGGGAGCCACCCCCCAACATTGCCCGTGATGAAGGGGCGCTGAGGAAGACCACACACCACCATGATCCAAATCCGAGCTGTCTTCCCGGCAAATTCGACGGGTGCATCTCATATGCACCCAACATCCCGCGCTAAATTGAAAATTTAAAGGGGTCGAGTCGAGCTCAAGAACTTAAACGAGCGCTTGTCGGGAGGCAACCCGACGGTTATCGCATTATTTCTATTTTAGTTTTTATTTTTGTTTTAGACATTATTAGTGTTTTTGAGTCGTTTGCCCAAAAAATTGTGACAACGGGTCGTATTTTCTTTGACAGGAGGAGGAGGAAAGGATACCTATCATATGGAGGATGACTGAGGCGAAGAAGAGCGCTCCAGGAATGCGCTCGAGGCTTAGGAGGAGGAAGAAACCACCTGGAGGAATAAAAACATAGAGTAGAGCCAAAACGGAGCCCCGAAGCAGGAAACAGAGCCTCACTCAGCCGAGTACCATAGTCACTGGGCCGAGTTGAGAAAGCCGTCCGCCCGAGTGGCGCACCAACGAGGGAAGTCTGCTGTACCCAACTCTCTGTCTTTTTTGTGATTTCAGTATAAACTACCACTCGGCCGAGTATATTTATTCACTCGGCCGAGTGAAACTGATACCCTCCTAGGGCAAGAGCTGCCGAGTAGCTTGTGTCACTTGGCCGAATGGACTTTCTCCACTCGGCCGAGTGTGGCAAAGACACTCGGTCGAGTCGTAAGTGGCGAGGAGTTTTTAAAAAAAATTCTGTTACGTCACTCGGCCGAGTGACAGAGTCACTCGGCCGAGTCGTAACTACTCCTATATAAGGTGCTGCGGGCTCGGCGCAATTTTCGAAACGCCCAATTCCTCATTTCTCGCCCGAGCCCGCGCGACCCTTCAGCTCCCGCCTGCTGCGATCACCACCCGCTCGCCCAATTCACCCCGCCGCCGGCCCCGCTCGCCCGACCGCCATCGGTCGAGCGCCGACCACCGACCCCCGACCGCCGGTGACCACCCTCGCCGCCGGCCGATCGCCGGTAAACCCAAATTTCGCCCCTTAGCTCCTTTTTCCTCCATTTTTGACGATCCGTACGCCCATTGAGCCCCTAACTCAAATCGACTTCTTTACTTATCTGTTATACCTCATCTCCCCCATGTATTTTGAATTTTATACGCTGATATCATTGTTTTATGTGCAGGCTACCTTGGGGGAGATTAGGGGAGCTTTCGGACGCGCTATTGGCTTCGTGGAGGCGTCGTCTTCGCATTTACCTGCTGTTTTGCTCTCGCGACGTGTTCAGGTACCTTTGTTCCATCTTTTTAGCATGCCGCATTTCTCATTAGTTGGGTGAGCACTCGGGGCACACATACTGCCCCGTACACGGCCACGCACTCGGGGAGCTTCCGCCAAGCGGAAGAGGTAGGATGAGCCCGACCCCTCCCACGCTAGGGAGGACTCCCCTCCACCTTCACCACCTCACCTCACACAGCCACTTCCAGTCGACCCCATCCATCCGCAGCCACTTCCAGCCGATCTCGTTCACGCACAGCCACCACCGGCTCCAGCCGTCGGGCCGCTGGGCATCACGTTCAGAGACGACGCACAGTGCGTCCGATTTGAGCGTATCACCCAGCGTCCGATAGTACCCTCCAGGTTCACTCATTTAGCAGACCTAGACCGCCTGGGGGTACTTAAGGGGATGCTCACGTTGTACGACAACGTGGGTTGGCGAGATTTTTTGTCTGTGTCGGCGGACACCTACGTCCGTCCGACACTCGAGGTACTTAGCTCGATCACCCGGACCGCTGAGGGATGCTCCTTTAGACTCATGGATCGAGAGTGTCAGATCACTCTCGATATGCTTAGAGCATTCTTTTAGTGGCCCGCAGTCCCCGCGCCTGACCGAGCCTACGCCCCCACACACATCCCTCCGCCATCTTTTGATTCCCACGCCTTTTGGGCCAGGATCACGGGTTTACCACACGCCTTTGACCCGCCAAGGCCTCAGCCATAGTCCACCCCTGCCTCCGCATAGCACAGCGCCTTATGGCGACCACCTTTCTAGCGAGGTACGAGTCTGGGACGATGTCTACGCCTGAGCTCTATATGCTCTACGCGATGACTCGCCCCAGAGTTCTGGATAGGGATGGTGTTGCGATGGTCCCTGCCGTTGAGATTGACGTCGCTAGCTGGTTTTTGGACCGCATCATAGTATCGGTGGGCGCTCGCTCCCCGATATGTTGCGGTGGCCTGATCACCCTGCTAGCCCTGATGACCGACGAGGACCTTCCGGCTGACCTGCGTCGACCTTCGGGCCCCACTTCACTTTCGATAGACGTCATGGCCCGGATTAAGATGCTTCGTCCCCATGGCCAGCGGCACTGGGTATGGTTGCACGGTCCCTTCGGTGCTGACTACATGATCCTTTCGAGCCCCGCTCGGACACACTTAGGACCGGCACACGAGGACTGGCTTCTGGCGATGGATCTCCTGATCCCTGCCGCCTACGTTCTTGAGGCCGAGGAGGCTGAGCAGGCACCCCCTGCACCTGTAGACCCTGTGATCCCTCAGCCTGAGCCTGCACTTTCTGCCGCTCCCGACACCACTGTCCACACTTCTGCCGGTTTCGGGAGTACCCTTGCTGAGCCGTCCACCACGCCCACCACGCCTACCACCACCCCCACCACTGTTATGCCCCTGTCGGTTGAGCCCCTCACCTCTTTGCTACCCGAGCATCCACCCACCATACTAGAGAGCGACGAGTCTTCCTTCGCTTCCGTCGTGGAGACCCTATCCACTTTGATCTCCGCTGGGGTCTCACCTTTTGGTCCATTCAATTCCTCCCCAGCGGTCGACCCTTCTGTCTCCACCGTAGCTGTCCTATGTGAGAGTGTCGTGACGTCTGTTCCCACGTCTGTGTCACTGACCTCTCTTACTGCCTCGTCACCGATTTTGTCTTCCACTACTGCTGCTTCCACCTCACACCAGCCTGTGTTCCAGCCTCGCACTGAGGCTGGGCATCCACTAGTGAGCACAGCCCCCTTTGCACACATGCCTGCTGGCCCGATTGTTTACACCGCCCGTGTCCGACAGCCCCGACCTGCTCTGCCCAGACCTGTCCGTCCCTCCGCTCCACCACCCCCTGACGCCTTAGTTCAGAGCGTTCGTGCTCTTGAGGGGGTGGTGAGTGGACTCAGGGGCGATTTTAGGGCTCTGTCTTCCACAGTCACCGCCATACAGCACCGCCTCGAGTTACTTCCTGGCATTCACTTTTGCCTGACCCAGATTCTCGAGCGACTGCCACGACCACCACCACCCACCCAGCAGACACGTCCACCACCACCACTCCCCCCACCTCCGCCTCAGGAAGGAGATGGCACAGCACCACCAGCCATTGATATTTTTTGCCGTTATACTGTCCATTCTCTGCTTGGTCCTGATGATTTTTGCCCACCCCTCCCCCCCGCACTATTTTTGTCCCTACTCTGATCATATCATTATATATATATATATATATATATATATATATATATATATAGGGATAGAGGGAGAGTGCTTTTGGTGACACACACATATCTGCATCACTCTTATCCTTGCATGCATCACATCCGCATCATATTTTCACTTTGTTATTTTTATTTCTTTTTATCATGCATGCATCCTCACACACCCCCCACCCATTACACGTCTCTCGGTGTGCCACACTTCGCACATTGAGGACACTGTGCACTTTAGCTTGGGGGAGTGAGTTCTCACGCTTTCCGCTTTTATCACCTTTATTTTTAGTTTTTTCCACGTTTTTTCCACTTTTGCACCCATTTTTCATCACATTTTTTCTTTTTTTACCATGCATCACGTTTTTTCTTATTTTCCTTGTGTGCTGCATTGTAAAATATCTTTGTTTTTCGTTTATCTTTATTTCTTTCATCTTTTGCTAGAGATGATTTTTCTGTGATGATGATGACGTGGTGTTAGCTTTTCTCTATATGCATGCTATATTTGTCGTGTCATAGTTTTTTTTATTTCTGATATCATATGCTACGCTCTGCTTTGCATTTAGAAATAGTAACCCACTCTCTTTTGCTGTATGAAAATGGATGAAATTCTATTATTAGCTGATTTCTGATGATTCATATGTATGCTATCGTAGAAAACACACCAAGATTCACGCATTGATTGCTTATATCTGGAGTACTGCTTTCTTTTCTCATATCACTTCTTATTGCATGATTTGTACGCTTCACTTCAGGTTGATTGAACGTTTGCTAGCATTGATAAATCTGGATTAGTTTACTTTTTGAGATTAAACTGAGTAGAATATATTACCCTGCTGAAGTGGTCATGCACGTCCTATAGAGTGAACTGAGAGATACGTTTATTTCTTTCTCCACATATCTTGAACATAATTTCTCTATTTTATATTCATTGGTGAATCTCTCCTTAGCAATTCTATTATTGGCATCCCCCCGTTATTATATCACATGCTCCAAATTCCCCAAAACCCAAAGAAAAAAATACTTGTATATCCTTCTCTTTGATTTGGGATCATTTGTGTATATATGTTATAAAAAACAGAGACAAAAAAAGAAAAAAAAGAAAAAAAGAAAAAGATTTGAGAATAAGAAAAGAAAAGAGAAAAGAAGTTCGAAAACGATCACATCTCATATCCTTTCTCTCTTTCTTCCCTCTTTTGCTTTTATTTTTGTTTTCTATGACTTTTGGAGCTTCATAGGAAACGGGGATGTAAATATTGTTTTGTATATGCCACCATGCTTATAGATAAGCTTGGGGGAGAGAATCCAATGATGTGTGAGAGAGTGACTACCTGACGGTGCATGACAACCTAGGCTAAGTAATATTTTATACTCGGTGAGATTGCTAAAGTTTCACGAAATCCAGAAATCTACGCTTAGCATTCATTTCATGAAAACCACACTTTTTCTATTCTTACTACTCTATCGTGTGATATCTCTTATACTCCTTATAGAAAGCATTCAATTGAAAAGTGTGTGATCTACGATATTGTATACCGCTTTAGATGCTTCAGACGATGTTAATCTTAGAATTATTCCATTTTTCATGCTATATTGATATTCTTGGGTTTTCTATTTCAAATGCACCATTATACTATGATATCAAAATAAAAGTCTTTGACATGTGTTTATATTCGATGCATGCTATATGAGTAAGCAAAACCCACGTCCTGAGAAAAATGATCTAGCAACTTCCCTCTTCATTTTCTACTTTGTTTTTCATTTTTCATTTTCCATTTCTCCATCGTTTTCTTTATCTTTATCCACCGGGTTCGCTTTTTACTCATCTTCCTCGAGGACGAGTAAGAGGTAAGCTTGGGGGATTTTGATCACTCCGTATTTTACACCTTTTTTCTTCATGTTTGCATGCCATTTAGATCGTTCAAATCGTGTTTTTCACGTTTATTCGACAATATTGCGATGCTTTTCACGATTTGTTGTTTTTGTCGTATTTCATGAGATTTGGAGCGATTTGGAGTGATTCTGAGATGCACCCACTCCGGAGTGTCACCGACGACTTTTTTGAGGGGTATTCTGCGATTGGAGAGGAGTGGAAGAAGAAAGAACGTCGTAGGAGCGACGAGGAGGCAAAAATACGAAGAATGTGCATTTTTAGCGTGCCACTCGGCCGAGTGACGGAGTCACTCGGCCGAGCATAGACAGAGTCACTCGGCCGAGCATAGACAGCCCGCTCGGCCGGCCAGATCGGACACGCAACAGAGTTAATATCAGCGTGCACTCGGCCGAGCATCGCCAGACCACTCGGCCGAGCACCGAGTCATCCCTCGCCCGAGTGGAGCCAAGACGACGGCAACCAAAAATGACCAACTCTCTAGAATCCGTCAGTCAGCCCCAAAGACCGACTCGGTCGAGTGACGAACGCCGTCCGCCCGAGTGAAGAACGCCCACCGGCCGAGTGAAGAAAAGTCACTCGGCCGAGTGACTCCCGAGGAGACGACCCCCAAGACCCCCAACTCTCTGGAATCCGTCAGGGTCTCTCACTCGCCGAGTGACATTTGTCACTCGGCCGAGTGAGCCGCGCTGCCTGTAGCGTAAACTGCGATTTTGAGGCTGCGCATGGGCATTTTCGTCAGGGTTTTTTTGGGTGATTTTGGGGGGTATTTAACTCTAGTTTTTAACCTAGTTTAGAGAGCTTTTTCAGAACTTTTTGCAGCCCTTTTTAGATTACTTTTTAGGAATTAGATTTAGCTTTTAGGGAGGAGAGAAAAGTGTTAATTTGTTGGATGCTATCATGTTCTTCATTGGTTTGTCTCTCTCCCTATCAAAAACTCTATTTTTATTGATATATTGAATATTGCTATGAATTCTATTGATTTTATTTGTGAATTTCTATTGAATTTTCTTATGAATTGTGAGTAGTTCTATCGTCTTAGGGCGTAGGGATGAACCCTACGAGCCCAATTTCAAATTTGTGATGAATTGGTGAAATTATTGCTAGAATTAATTAGGGTTAGTTTGGGATTGATTTAATACGAATAGCTAGGGATTCATACCGATTGGGATTTGCAAGAGATTGGATCCCAACTCGATAGGAAGCCATAGAAATTCGAATTGGGTTGCAATTGAATTTCTCCGGAATCGGTTGTCACGACCCGCTTCCCTAAAATGGAGGCGAGACGTGAAAAGGTCCGCACGGGAGTGGAGCGGTGAAGCCCCAAACCCGATAAGCGTCAATTTAGTATAAGCAGGTCCCTGTAACTGCACTCGAAACAACAACAATAATAATATGAGACGGAAAAGAAACACCAATCCCAAGGGTTGTCCACAAATGTTCAACATCACAGAAAAGCCACCAGGCTGAAAAGGAAGAGTCTAAAGGCCCAGAACAAGGCCAAACAAAAGCAACGACATAAAAAGTATAGGTGCCACGCACCGATAACAAAACAACTATCTAACAAAAGTAAAACACACGGAGACACTAGGACTGGTCCCCAGTGTCCACGTACTCCCCGTCCAACACGGGCTCAAGCTCGGCGTCCGCAAACACCTCACCCTCAGCTGGCAACTCAGGCTCAAGGTCTAACATGCGTCACCCAAAAGAGAAAGGGGCACATGTCAGCAAGTCTAAAAGACTTGAGCAAGGAAACTGAAAGTGACTAACAACCTAGCTTTTAAATGTTAAACAATGGCATGGCAGTTGAATATGATGCAACAGTTTAAAAGAGAGACAAGCATGCACAATGTAGCCAAAGCTACCAACTCACTAGTTCACGAAATCACTTATCACTGTTTTCACTCATCACTGTTAATCACTTAAACACTAGAGATTTCGCCTGCAGGCTGGAGCGGCGGATCAGGCCATCTCGTGCTCTGGTGACGCATATCTCTTACTCACTTAAACACTAGAGATTTCGCCTGCAGGCTGGAGTGGCGGATCAGGCCATCTCGTGCTCTGGTGACGCATATCTCTTACCCCACCCCTACGTGTATCGAGCATTTGCTCGCTTCTGGATCACGGGCCAGGAAGTGTATTTGGCATAGGGTTGTGCCCACGAAAAGTGGGTGCCTAGCCGGTATCCGAGCGTTGGGGTTTCCAACTACAGGGCTCGCTTCTGGAACACGAGCCAGGAATATAATGTTGTAGCGTGTGCTACACAATCACAATAATTTATTACTATGCAACATGAACAAATGATTGCGTACCGTTAATTGAATTTAAACGTGACACACAAGCATGATGAGGGTGACGGACCAAGCTTCGTTGTCAAGCTAGGTCAATGGCGTCTAAACGGCTATCCCTTCACCGTTTAGTCTCTTTTACGCTAAAACAAGGTAATGGCCTAAGACATGGCCCAAATCAAGAGATGCAAGTTTCACTTGCCTATCACCGGGGATGACGGTTACGAAAGTTCGTTTCCGCGAATGCTAGGCTACGGGGAATCGCTGTTATGGGGAACAATCATCAAAACACAAGTATTTTATTAGGGTTTCATAAAAATTACAATAAGATAAGAAAACAACGGTAGATCGATTTCTTACCGAGAGGATGCGGAAGAAACACTCCGGGGAACCCTAGGACCAGATCTGGAAACTAATGGAGAAGTATGAGGAAACTAGGGTTTTGGGGGATTTTGGGGATTTGATGGATTTTGGTGAGATTTTGGGGAAGATGAGTGGTAGATAGAGTGAATGGATGGATTGGATGATGGATTTAGGGTTTGGATTGAAGGAAAGAAGCTTGGAGGAAGATGGGGGCTTAGAGGGGAAGAAACTAGGGCTTAGGGTCGTGTTGGAGAAGATGAAAACGTTTGGGTTGGGTATTTATAGGTTGAGCTGGCGGCTGCCCAGAAATTAGGGTTTTAACACTGGTTAGTCGGTCCAAGAGCAACCACTGACCGACTAGTTTGGCAACTAGTCGGTCGGTCGACCAACGCAGACCGACTAAGTGCAAACAGTAACTCCTGAACGAAAATAGGATTCTAGAGTTAGTCGGTCCATGAACAAGTACTGACCGACTAGTCTAGCATCTAGTCGGTCGATGAACGTTCTTAGACCGACTAAGAGTAAACAGTAACTGATACAAAAATAATATGATGAGTTAGTCGGTTCAAGAAGCATTGCTGACCGACTAGTTTGCAACCTAATCGGTCAACCAACGTTCTTAGACCGACTAACGATAAACAGTAACTCCTGAGAAATTTAGAAAGCTAACTAGTCGGTCCAAGAAGGATTGCCGACCGACTGGATCGTCATCTAGTCGGTCGGTGGCCCTTCTTACACCGGCTAATGAGCACAGAAAAGTACCGATACGGAGCGCGGGGCCCCGGGATCGATTCCTAAGACTCCTAGGCTTGATCTAACAGTTAGATACGACCGTTATGAAGTCCGTCACGAGCGACATACTTCGAAATCGACAATCCTAAGAAAGAAGCGAGAAAATACGACGAATCGATCGAAAATGAAAACTACGGAGACGAAAACCACATATGAGGAGAAAATCCACCAAAACATATATTTTATTATATTAAATCCAGATACATGAAAAGCAGTCGTTACATCCTCCCCAACTTAAGAAAAATTCCGTCCTCGAAATTTCCAAAAACTCACGAGTCCGGAAACAAAAGTGGGAAACGCTCTCGCATCTCATCCTCATTCTCCCAAGTAGACTCTCCAGGTGAACCGTGTCGCCACATCACCCTCACAAGATTGACAACCTTGTTTCGAAGCGATTTCTGACGCCTGTCCAGAATCTGCACCGGATACTGGTCATACGTCAAATCTGAGCGAACGGCGATCTCCGAGAAATCCACGGCATGAGATGGGTCGCTAATGTATTGACGAAGCTGCGACACATGGAATACATTGTGAACTCCTTCCAAAGATGGCGGCAAGGCCAAGCGATAAGCTACCTCGCCAACCCTCTCCAAAACGTCAAACGGTCCAATGTATCGCGGGCTCAACTTCCCACGCTTCCCGAAACGAATCACACCACGATTCGGGGAAATCTTCAAGAACACATGGTCGCCCGGCTGAAACTCCAAAGGACGACGTTTAGCATCCGCCCAATGCTTAAAACGGTCCTGAGCAATCCTCAACCTCTCCCGAATATTCCTGACGATATCCACGGCCTCCACAATCATCTCAGGTCCCAACAACTCCCGATCACCAACGTCATCCCAACTCAATGGCGATCGACATTTCCTCCCATAAAGAGCGGCGAAAGGCGCCATGCCAATACTCGCCTGGAAGCTGTTGTTGTAAGAGAACTCCACCAAATGTAGATTGTCCTCCCACGAACCCTTGAAATCCAACATGCACGCCCTCAGCATGTCTTCCAAAATCTGAATCGTCCTCTCGGACTGGCCATCCGTCTGCGGATGGTACGCCGTGCTGAAACTCAGACGCGTACCCAAGCTCTTCTGCAAACTCTGCCAAAACTGAGATGTGAACCTCGTGTCTCTGTCCGACACGATACTCACGGGGACTCCATGAAGTCGCACGACTTCCTCCATATATCTCCTCGCTAGCACCTCTGTGGACTGTCCCACTCGGAATGGAATAAAGTGCGCAGATTTGGTCAATCGATCTACGATCACCCAAATCGCGTCATTCTGCTTCGGACTCCGAGGTAGTCCAGTCACGAAATCCATAGTGATGTGCTGCCACTTCCACTCCGGAATCGGAAGCGGTTGCAGCAACCCGGCCGAACGCTGATGCTCCGCCTTCACTTGCTGGCAAACCAAGCACATGGCTACACTCCGAGCCACGCTCCTCTTCATACCATGCCACCAATAATTCAAACGAAGATCCTGGTACATCTTGGTGCCACCAGGATGCACAGAATACGGCGAACTGTGTGCCTCCACCATCAACTCCTCTCTGATATCCCCAGCTGGCACACACAACCTGGCTCCAAACCTCAACGAGCCATCCTCATGAATCAAAAAGTCAGTCCGCAGACCGGCTTCCACCATCTCCCGAATCCTGACCAACTTCGGATCTCCGGCCTGGCCAGCCTTAATCCGATCCACGATCGTCGACTGTACCTGCATGTACATCAACGAAGAAGCCTCCCCAGGAAGAACAATCTCCACTCCAGACTCGCAAAAATCCTGCTGCAATCTCCACTGCGAGGTCAAAATCATCACCGCTGGAATCCTACTCAAAGCATCCGGAACCACATTCACCTTGCCAGGGTGATACTGCAAATCAATCTCATAATCCGCCATAAGCTCCAACCATCGACGCTGTCGCATGTTGAGCTCCTTCTGAGTGAAAATATACTTCAAGCTTTTGTGATCGGTGAAAATCTTCACTTTCTCACTCAGCAAGAAGTGCCTCCAAATCTTAAGAGCAAACACAACGGCAGCCAACTCCAAATCATGCGTCGGGTAATTCTTCTCATGAACCTTAAGCTGACGAGACGCATACGCCACAACATGTCCGTGCTGATGTAGCACGCAACCGAGACCCTTGCCAGAAGCATCGCAAAAGATCTCAAATCCACCGCTGCGATCAGGCACGACAAGAATAGGGGCACATGTCAACCTCTCCTTCAGAATACCAAAGGCACTCTCACAATCACCCGACCAATCATAAGCAACATCCTTCCGCGTCAACCTGGTCATCGGCTCAGCGATACGAGAAAAGTCCTTAATGAACCGACGATAATATCCCGCCAAACCAAGGAAACTCCGAATCTCAGATGCAGACGACGGAACAGGCCACTCCCTGATGGCCCTAATCTTCTCGGGATCCACAGAAATACCATCTCCGGTCACCACATGCCCCAGAAAAGCAACTCGATCCAGCCAAAACTCGCACTTCGAAAACTTAGCATACAAACGATGCTTCCTCAAAATTTCCAACACCGTCCTCAAGTGCGATGCATGCTCTTCCTCCGACTTCGAATAGATCAGAATGTCGTCGATAAAGATAACGACAAACTTATCCAAAAAGTCGTAGAAAACCAGGTTCATCAGATTCATGAAAACTGCGGGCGCGTTAGTTACGCCGAAAGGCATAACCACAAACTCATAGTGTCCATACTTCGTCCTGAACGCTGTCTTCGGAACATCATCCCTCTTCACCTTCAACTGATGGTAACCACTCCTCAAATCCAACTTAGAAAACACCCTCGAACCTCCAAGCTGATCAAAAATATCATCGATGCGAGGCAACGGGTATTTATTCTTAATGGTCACCGCATTCAATCCCCGATAGTCCACGCACATGCGACGCGAACCATCCTTCTTCTTAACCAACAACACCGGTGCTCCCCACGGAGACACACTGGGATTAATATAACCCTTCTGCAACATCTCATCCAACTGCTTCCGCAACTCTTCCAATTCAGCAGGCGCCATACGATACGGCGCCTTCGAAATCGGCTGCGCACCTGGAAGAAGATCGATAGAAAATTCCAAAGCTCGATCAGGCGGCAAACCAGACATCTCCTTGGGGAAGACGTCGCCAAAATCTCGCACCACAGCTGGCCACCCCAGCTCCAACTGCATAGCTGCAGCCTCCACCGGCCTGGCCCGAAATCTGACAGGACCAAGCGAACTGCTACCACGACTGAACTCAAATACTGGATGTCCGGGAATTTCGAACACCACCTTCTTCCGACGACAGTCGATCGTAGCATAGAAGCTCGCAAGCCAATCCATCCCAAAGACCGCATCGTAGTTGGTGATGTTGTGGACAATAAAATCAGCATAAAGCTCATGTCCACAAACCACCACAGAGCAAGGACTGCACCCACGATGCACCGTGACTACTCCATTCCCTGTGACGATATTCCAACTCTTGGAGAGAGGGGACGTCGACAAGGAATGCTTCTCCACGAAGCTCTGGGCCAAAATGCACATTGACGCACCTGAGTCAAAGAGGACTCGGGCAGGGAACGTGCAAACCAAAACCACACCTAACAAACAGTCTAACCAATCAAATCTTACTCTAGCAACATTCATACACAAGCATCCAGCATAATTTAACAATCAACTAATTAAGGAAGGAACAATCTAGATCGAAAGTTACCTGCAATGACCTCATCCATGGCCAAGACCTCCTCCTCGGTCATCAGAAATGCCTGCCTCCTCGGCGGAGCAGCCCGCTCAAAAGCCTGCCTCTGCGGGACGAGGGGCGCCCCACGACCAGCGGGCACCGGGGCTCTCTGCTGCAACGGCGGGGCGGCAATAGGTGTCCCCCAAGGTCGCTTCAACTTCGGGCACTCCCTGATAGCATGGGCGGGATCTCCACAAGCAATACATTGCCCCAAGAACTTCCTACACGATTCCTTGATATGACCCTCCTTGCCACAGAAATGGCAAACCTTCCGAACAGGCCCTCCTGGCCTCTTGAACTGAACAGGCTGGTTCGGCCTGAATCCAGGTCGAACCACAGCCCTTGCCTGCTCCACAGGCCTCTTCCCAGTGCCAACAATAGACCCCCTCCTCTGGTTCACGAGCAGCTCCTGCCTCTTGGCTGCTACTAGAACCTTCTGATAAGATTCTCGGTCATAGGAGGTCACGAAACTCTGGAGCTCCGAGGCAAGTCCCTGAAGGAACCTCTGAGCTCGCTCCTCAGCGTCCTGCACCATCTTTGGTGCAAACCGACTAAGCCTCATGAAGTCCTGGTGGTACTGGTCCACCGACGAACTCCCCTGCTTCAAATCGATAAAACGCTGCAGCATCTCTTCCCTGGCAGCCTTCGGGAAGAACTCACCATCAAATCTGGCCTTGAAGGTAGCCCAGACGATCGGCTCCTCCAACATCTTTTCTTCAGCATCCCACCAGTTCCTGGGGTTATCCTTCAGCTGGCGCTTCGCCAAGTCAACCCAACTAACTTCGTTGACCTTGGACATCTTCAGATTGTCCTCGATATTCCTCATCCATTCATCAGCAGCTAGTGGACCTTCGGTTACATCAAAATACGCAGGACCCAGCTCTCTGAACTGCTTCGCCCCGGGCTCAGGGTGAGGGGCTTCCACCACCCGAGCAGCTCGAGCCGCCGGAGCATTCTGCACCTGCAGGAGCACGCCCTGCTGAACTTACATCATCTGCAACATCATCCTCATCATCTCCCCATTAGTGGGCTCCCGCTCAGGCTCCTCGTCATGAGGGGGCGCACCACTACCACCACCACGGGTGATTCGCCTTCCTGTCATCTAATGACGCAGAAAACGAAACAATTAGACTCATAGCTTAGGGCTCAGATGTCGAAATTATTTGTTGGACAATCTTGCATTATTATCGTTATCCCGATAGTTGCAGTTACAGATGACCTGCATGGGCCACCACTAAAACCTGTCACGACCCGCTTCCCTAAAATGGAGGCGAGACGTGAAAAGGTCCGCACGGGAGTGGAGCGGTGAAGCCCCAAACCCGATAAGCGTCAATTTAGTATAAGCAGGTCCCTGTAACTGCACTCGAAACAACAATAATAATAATATGAGACGGAAAAGAAACACCAATCCCAAGGGTTGTCCACAAATGTTCAACATCACAGAAAAGCCACCAGGCTGAAAAGGAAGAGTCTAAAGGCCCAGAACAAGGCCAAACAAAAGCAACGACATAAAAAGTATAGGTGCCACGCACCGATAACAAAACAACTATCTAACAAAAGTAAAACACACGGAGACACTAGGACTGGTCCCCAGTGTCCACGTACTCCCCGTCCAACACGGGCTCAAGCTCGGCGTCCGCAAACACCTCACCCTCAGCTGGCAACTCAGGCTCAAGGTCTAACATGCGTCACCCAAAAGAGAAAGGGGCACATGTCAGCAAGTCTAAAAGACTTGAGCAAGGAAACTGAAAGTGACTAACAACCTAGCTTTTAAATGTTAAACAATGGCATGGCAGTTGAATATGATGCAACAGTTTAAAAGAGAGACAAGCATGCACAATGTAGCCAAAGCTACCAACTCACTAGTTCACGAAATCACTTATCACTGTTTTCACTCATCACTGTTAATCACTTAAACACTAGAGATTTCGCCTGCAGGCTGGAGCGGCGGATCAGGCCATCTCGTGCTCTGGTGACGCATATCTCTTACTCACTTAAACACTAGAGATTTCGCCTGCAGGCTGGAGTGGCGGATCAGGCCATCTCGTGCTCTGGTGACGCATATCTCTTACCTCACCCCTACGTGTATCGAGCATTTGCTCGCTTCTGGATCACGGGCCAGGAAGTGTATTTGGCATAGGGTTGTGCCCACGAAAAGTGGGTGCCTAGCCGGTATCCGAGCGTTGGGGTTTCCAACTACAGGGCTCGCTTCTGGAACACGAGCCAGGAATATAATGTTGTAGCGTGTGCTACACAATCACAATAATTTATTACTATGCAACATGAACAAATGATTGCGTACCGTTAATTGAATTTAAACGTGACACACAAGCATGATGAGGGTGACGGACCAAGCTTCGTTGTCAAGCTAGGTCAATGGCGTCTAAACGGCTATCCCTTCACCGTTTAGTCTCTTTTACGCTAAAACAAGGTAATGGCCTAAGACATGGCCCAAATCAAGAGATGCAAGTTTCACTTGCCTATCACCGGGGATGACGGTTACGAAAGTTCGTTTCCGCGAATGCTAGGCTACGGGGAATCGCTGTTATGGGGAACAATCATCAAAACACAAGTATTTTATTAGGGTTTCATAAAAATTACAATAAGATAAGAAAACAACGGTAGATCGATTTCTTACCGAGAGGATGCGGAAGAAACACTCCGGGGAACCCTAGGACCAGATCTGGAAACTAATGGAGAAGTATGAGGAAACTAGGGTTTTGGGGGATTTTGGGGATTTGATGGATTTTGGTGAGATTTTGGGGAAGATGAGTGGTAGATAGAGTGAATGGATGGATTGGATGATGGATTTAGGGTTTGGATTGAAGGAAAGAAGCTTGGAGGAAGATGGGGGCTTAGAGGGGAAGAAACTAGGGCTTAGGGTCGTGTTGGAGAAGATGAAAACGTTTGGGTTGGGTATTTATAGGTTGAGCTGGCGGCTGCCCAGAAATTAGGGTTTTAACACTGGTTAGTCGGTCCAAGAGCAACCACTGACCGACTAGTTTGGCAACTAGTCGGTCGGTCGACCAACGCAGACCGACTAAGTGCAAACAGTAACTCCTGAACGAAAATAGGATTCTAGAGTTAGTCGGTCCATGAACAAGTACTGACCGACTAGTCTAGCATCTAGTCGGTCGATGAACGTTCTTAGACCGACTAAGAGTAAACAGTAACTGATACAAAAATAATATGATGAGTTAGTCGGTTCAAGAAGCATTGTTGACCGACTAGTTTGCAACCTAATCGGTCAACCAACGTTCTTAGACCGACTAACGATAAACAGTAACTCCTGAGAAATTTAGAAAGCTAACTAGTCGGTCCAAGAAGGATTGCCGACCGACTGGATCGTCATCTAGTCGGTCGGTGGCCCTTCTTACACCGGCTAATGAGCACAGAAAAGTACCGATACGGAGCGCGGGGCCCCGGGATCGATTCCTAAGACTCCTAGGCTTGATCTAACAGTTAGATACGACCGTTATGAAGTCCGTCACGAGCGACATACTTCGAAATCGACAATCCTAAGAAAGAAGCGAGAAAATACGACGAATCGATCGAAAATGAAAACTACGGAGACGAAAACCACATATGAGGAGAAAATCCACCAAAACATATATTTTATTATATTAAATCCAGATACATGAAAAGCAGTCGTTACATCGGTTTGCAAGAGATTGGACCGAAACTAGGGTTTTCGATTGCAATTCCATATCGGTACCCGTTTGCAAGAGATTGGACGGGTAGGAACTATCCCAACCTAGGTCGTAGCTCGAGTTTGCACGAGAGTGGGCTCGAGATACGATTGAGCGATGATGTTGTTCTTCACGCTAGTTTGCCTAAGTTAGGGTTTGCAAGAGATTGGGCCCTACCCTAGGTTTGCTATAGACCGGCAATAGCGCGAGAGCGTGAGCTTGGTTCTACATTTAGTTGCAATTAGTTCACCCGAATTTCATGTCTAGCAATTGTGAAACCTACGAATCACAATGATGAGATACGGCAAGTAGCGGGGATTCCCTATCCATAGACGCCTTCATTAATTTGATATTTTCTTTCGTATAATTGAACGACTGTGACCGCATTACTGCGAACATTTCTCTACCATTCTTATAGCCAGGTGGATTGAAGAAGACACTGTCATTAGGCCTCCATGTGTTCGATACCCGCTCGTCACTACACCATGCGCTTGCGGTAAGACTAGCGAGTCGCCGTCCCGGGACGTGTGTCCGGGGCGCGATCAATCGTCTATAAGCCTAGCTCGCTCGGTAAGCCATATTCTAGCCTTGAACAGGTGAGAAAGATATTAAGAGCACTGCCAAGCTCTTTCAGGCCTAAAGTCAATGCCATCCAAGACGAAAGATCTGTCACAGATGAGGGTGGAGGACTTGATAGGTAATCTAATGTCCCACGAGCTTGAACTGCAAAATATTGAAGAAAGAGAGAAACCTGAGGAGAATGAGAAAGCTTCAAAGCCACTTACTCTGAAAGCTAGCGAAGATGAAGATGAAGATGAGGAGATGGTGCTAACGGTTAGAAACTTCAGAAATTTCGTCAAAACTCCTCAAGGAAGATCAGAAATGCATAGAAGGTTCATTCGCTCTAACACTTTTCATCACGATAAAAATTCTTCTGAACAAGATTCTGCTAATAGAGTTGAATGCTTCAAATGCAAGGAAAAGGGGCACTTCGCGAAGCAATGCAGACAAGAGACTGCTCAGGTTGCCAAAGATAAAGAAAAAGCCAAGATGCTAACTTGGGACATGGATAGCGAAGCTGAGGATGAGGATGAAGAGGTGGTAGCCCACTCCGCTGTCGTCTGCTTAATGGCAAAAAGCGATGAGGTAAATTCCTTCACTTAAGCCGAATTGTTTGATGTTTGTAAAGGAATGCAAAATGAAATTAATGAGTTAGAACTCACGATGAATGACTATAGGGATGCTAGCTTTAAATTACAAAAAGAAAATTGTGACATTTCTGAAGAAGTTGACATCCTTAAAGAAAAACTTAAAGAACGTGATTCTACCATTGCCGTTATGAAAAAGGAAAAATCATGCTTTAATGAAGAAGTTGTTTGTCTCTCTTGCCCTTCCTTATTGAATGAAATTAGCATGCTTAAGCTAGATTTGACTAAGATCGAAATTGAAAAATACTATGTGATTAAAGAGCTTAATGATAAGTTGTGCATGTTAAATAACGAACTTAAAAAGAAAATGAATGAATTTGAAAAGAAGGAAGAGGAAAACAATAGAGCTTTTATAAATAAGTGTACTTTGCTTGTGGATGAAAATAAATTGTTAAAATCTAAAGTTTCTAATCTTGAATTGGCCATTAAGAAATTCTCTATGGGAAAACAATCGTTGGATATCATTTTAGAGAATCAATTATATGGCAATAATAGAAGAGGACTTGGATTTGGTTTGAAAAACGTTGAAAAGCCCAAATTTAAGAAATTCCACAATGTGCCTTCTATTGTGAAAAAATTACATGCAAAGTGCTTTACTTGTGATAGTGTAGGCCACACATCCTATTATTGTAAGTTCAGGACCACAAACATAAAGTTCAAACAAGTGTGGGTTCCTAAATCCTTAATGGCTAACACTAGTGGACCTTGTTGGGTTTCAAGGTCCCGCTTAACACCGTTCATGTAGGTGTGATGGAGATTTGGCGAGGAGCAATGAATTGAAAGTTTCATTCTTTTAGCTCCTTAGTCAAATAGCGACGCGAATGTATATTTCTCTTCCCTCTTTGCATTCATTGCATACCTTCATAGTTTTTGTGTGTGCTTAATTTATTTTTTGTTTGAGTGCTTGTTTGTTTGCATTTTAGGCTTGTTTTAGTTCTTTATAAAAGAAAAACAAAAAAATGAAAAACAAAAAAAAAGTGCTTATTGGATACCTCCTTATGAATCTTTATAAGTGGTATTATTGAACGTTCATTCATATCCCTTGTAGAAGTTAACTCATTATTGTTGTAGCTACATGAACATGTTGTTATCTTTTTAGTAGCCATGACATGTCTCATAAATTTCAAATTTGACTTCTACACCTACATTTGCACTTTCACGAAAATAGATTTTTAGTGTTTTTAGAGATTCTTTATTGGAAAGTGAATGTAGAAATGATTAAAAATTCTGAATTTTCTAAGGGATATGATCTGAATAGCCATGAATAAAAATTGAGCACAAAAGGAAAAAAAATATTTTTGCTCCTTATGAAAAATAGATACACTTCATGGTTAATACACAACCCACGAGTATCCAACTTATGCTACATGGGTAATCATTAGTGTTGGTGTATATTACTCGTCAAGCAATGCCACCCCACATTTAAAAGTCCTTTTAGGCTATGTTTTGGGGTTTGGTAACTTGAACTCATCTTTGATGAGGTGGGAAAATTCAATCCTAGCGATATTCATGAAAAATGGGAAATGTGGATTGATTTGTTTGATTGTTCTAAAATTGAATCTCCCTTTGTACTTTATTGTCTATATCATTACACTTACACAAAGGGGGAGAAGTCTTGTTATGAATTCTATGAGCTTGAATTGTTTGCTAATTAGAAAACTCATGTAAATGCCAGTTATAACTTATAATGGTTTATTTTTGCATGAGATATTTTTGGGACTTCATTAGCCTACTTTTGATGATAACAAAGGGGGAGAAAGAAAAAGAAAGATTTGGTGTGTCAGTATTATATGTTTTGGTGTGTCAGTATTATATGTTGAAGGGGGAGCTTGCAAAATACGTAAAGAGTGGGAGCTTGAGAGAAGGGGGCGCATGCTTATATTTAATATACTTTATTGTGTATGCTTTGTAATGCTTGTATGTCTCATTCCATATCATCCATACATCATATTGCATTACACCCTTCAACACACTTCACACACTCATATTCAATGTACAAATCTTTCATTGGTTTGTCATCATCAAAAGGGGGAGATTGTTGGACGCAACGATCTAGGAACTTTAGTTTGATGATGACAAACGTGTGCGAACTATTTAACGTGTGTGCTACGTGTGTTTCAGGAATGGCAAAGTCATTATTCTAAAAGGACATACAAACCGCTCCATCAAACCCTAGATACACATCTACAAATAGGCGTGCGGCAATCACCAAAAGAGAGAGGGTATAAACAATTGTGCGGCTGAAAACCCCATAGCTTCCTCTCCCAAGCTTCACGCAAACATCCTTTTTCACAAACCTCCTCCTACATCTCCCAAGGCCAAAAGCTCCTCACCTTCATCATCATCGCCAAAGCTCTCTCAACTTTTGCACGTGCTGCAAGGGTGCATGAGCTGTCCATGAAGTTTTTAAGCTCTCACCGTGCCCTCATCGTCTACCCGCTCGCTGCCGTTCATTGCGCTCTCAAATCTGCCACAAGCCATCAAGAGCCCGTAGAGTCAAAGCTTGCACGCCCTAACGAGAAGATCGACATCGGTGAGTTGCTGCTGCTGTCGAGGAGAGTCGAGTCGCTGTTCTCTACGTTCCACATTCGAGATCAAGTTGCACGACGGAGACGAGTCGTCGTTCCCTTCATCGGAACTCTCATAATAGAAGCTGAAGGCGTCGTCAAAACCCTTCACAGCGATCGCACGCCTAAGTGGAGTGAACGACGGAGGAGTTGAGAGGAGCTGAGTTGTCGCCGTTGTGGAGCTTGCCAAGATCTCATCGCTGAAGAAGAACACTTACCGGAGCTTTGCTGCATTCGAAGAGCTGCCGTTCGCCATCGCCGATTGAGCAGAGCGAAGAACCACGCCGCTGCTGCCTGAAGTTGAGTCATCGCCATCGTCGTGTGCAGAAGTCACCACCGCCACGAGCTCTTCTACGTACTGTCGCCTTCCTCACATTAAGGCAAGCTGTGGAGAACAGAGGCTACCGGAGATCACCTTGCCGTCGGTGCTGCTGATTAAGTCGAAGAAGCCAGCCTCTGTCGCCGTGAAGAAGTTGCCTTCAAAGTTCGGCCGCCGTTGCCGTCAAGTACGCAAAGAAGGGCGATGCTGCATGCAAATGAAACAAAGCGGACGGAGGGTTGTTGACGTGGCGATCGCAAAACATTAAAGCAAACGCAAAACCCCTTGTTGATGTGGAATTCTTTTTAAAAAGGGATCGCTATACGCACAGACAGCTGATATATTATTTTGAACTGCAATTTCTATATGCACAGACCAGTGTGCTATTTAAGAGCCATGAGTCGGTCGAGACACCGTTTGCGTCAGATTGGAGCTGACGACGTGCTGCTTGACAGAGACGTCTACACGGACATGAACTAAGCATTTCTAAACCCTTTACTCCTTTTATTCATGTCTTAGCGTAACGTTCTCTGTAGGGGAAACTTTACCAATATTTTGTGACTATTTTGGACTTGTCTGGTTGGAGCTAGACAAGAGGGTCTTGACGTGTTGTAGCAGTCAAGATACGCATTTACTAGGTTGATAGAGTTCTGCACTTTGTTGAGTGTGGTACAGTCTAGGTGGGGAGTTGTAGCTAGGACCCCATTGTAGGTGTACGGAAGGAACCTATTAATGCTAGTATTTGCTTGGGGCTGGACGTAGGTCGTTGGTGCGACCGAATCAGGGTATATCTGTGCGTACTCTGTGATTGTCTCTTATTTTCTCTGGTTGCGGCTTTAACTGCGTGAGATTTCTCCTGGGTTGCACGAGAATTTTTTATTAGCCTATTCACCCCCCCCCCCTTTAGGCTAGGATCCAGATCCAACAGAAATGCCCAGGCGCTGGGCATTTTTGCCCAGCAGGGAAAGGGCCCAGGCAATGGCCTGGGCACAAGCCCAGGAGCCTGGCGCCTGGGCTTGGGCCCAGGCCATTGGCCCGCCTGGGGGCAGGCGGGCCCCCTTACTGAAATGCGTGCGCGCAGTAGATGTGGGGCCCATGCTCTGGGCTCCACATAGAGGGTTTTTTTGAACCATATGCGCGAATTTTGATGGCTGAAACTTTTAGCAGAATTATGTTTGGGCTGATCTTTGGAAGATCAATTGGAGGGTCAAACGGACTCCGATTGACTCGCCGTTTTTTTCCTATGCGTTCACCGTTGAACGTCCTTCGAATTGATAGGTTGTATCAATCGTGAAGCTCAACGGTGAGGGAGTTAAAATTCATAGAAGTTTGGCCTTTATGAAAGGCAAACTAAATTGAATTTATTAACTCCATTTAATAGTCCCACATCGGTTGTGGAGAAAAGGGGAGAGTCAGACGCCTATATAAATAGGGGCCTCCCCCTTCCTCCAAATACGTCACAAGCTCAAGATCTGAGAGTCTCCTAAAAATGTTGAAGCACGCTCGGATCGAAGCTTAAATTAATTATTCTTCTTCGTATATTTCTGCCTTCCTCCTGAAGTGCTCTAGCAAAGCAACGAAGGAGTTCGGATTCGGATCTGAAATCTTGGCGAAGGCTTTCACTCGCATGAAACTTTTTTCGACGCGTGATTGGCTCGGCGACACGAGGATTGCTTGCCTCAAGACGAGGAGTGGTTCGAGGAGCGGTTCAAGGAGTGGCTCGGTGTGGAACAGGGAGCGGCTCGAAAGACTGTGCGGAACATCTTGACTGCCCCAGGGCAAGATTCTGGGTATGTGTTTTATAAGGATTAGTTTAATTTAATCACAGTAGGTTAGATCCTTCTTGGGAAGGTTAGATCCACTCCGAGTCGGCAAAGATCCCGGCTAATGGTATGGTTCCTTAGGGCTGCATGTTAATTAGATTAACATATTAGTTTTCCGCTGCTATTTTTGTTTCTGTGGTCAGTCTGACTTAGGACAGGCACGGATTTGTGCCCTAAGAGTCCACCAAAACCCTTCACGCCATACGGGAGATTCAGGCTCAGTGACCAAGCTTGGCGTCTTCGGACCGTCCGACCGTGCTTCCTGTTGGAGAGTAATCAAACTTCTTCCTAGCATGGTGAGCATATTGATTGGTAGGGCGAGCTTCTTCGGTTGGCCTGGGGGGCGAGCTTGCCGTACTGCGAGGCGAGCTTCCGTTCGGGCTAGTGCTTATTCTGCAAAGTCGGAGAGCTGTTCGCTCGGGCCTCCAATGTATGTGGGCCTCCGTTACATTAGCCGGCCTTAAGGTCATAACAATTGCCCCCCATCATTCGAGCTCAAAGCAACAAGCCCAGCTTCAGCTCGGATGACGTGTTGCACTCGCATTGATTGGGGAGCTGGTCGGCGTCATTTAATTCTATCTGACTGTCGAATCCCAAAAGTCATGATGGCGATTCGGTGACGGGGAGAATTGGAGGCGTCCATCCGCTGAAAAGGTGGCGTGTGGCTGACATGATTAGGGGAGAATTCAAGGCGCCAGCCCAGACCCGCTCAAATCTCACCACGTGGCACACGTCTGACGGCTGAGATTGCCCATCTCCTACTATAAATAGAGACGGAGGGGCAGCGGGAGAGAGTTTTACTTGAATTTTCGAAACTTTGACTTCCCCCTTTGCTGCAGAGAATAGCTGTCGTCGACTGTCGTTCATCCGTTTATTCATCGGAGCTTCGTTCGTCTATTCTGTTCTAGGTATACCCTCGATTAAATCGATACATTCATCTACTTCTTTCGCTGCTTCTTCCTCTTCAAATCCTCACGTCGAACAGCACTTTGGGGAGGTTGGTGGGGGTAGCGCAACCGAGTCGGAACCGGTGGCGACGGAGACGCCATCGTTGTCTTGGCCAGAACAGTGGGAGGGAGACACGGCAGTTGAACAGGCCGTCGCTTCATCGTCGAGTATCAAGAGGGACCACAAGAAAGGAAAGGCGTCCAAGTCGGCCGCCAAGGCCGCCAAGGTTGCTACCAGCGGCATAGTCACGGCTGTGGTCCCTGCTGGAATCTTGGCCCAAATGTCTCAGCTGCTTCCCTTCGCGGTCCCAGAGATCCGCTCCAAGTACATCCGGCCCCCTACACAGTCCACCTCCCCGAACTCAGCGAGCGGTCCACCTCCCCAAACTCAGCGAGCGAGTTTGCTTCCTAAGGGACAACGAGGTCGGCGTGTACTACCTAACCTTTGCCTTGGGGCTCCGCTTCCCATTGCACCCCTTCCTACTTCTCGTCCTCCATTTCCTCGAACTCTCGCTTTTCCAGTTGATGCCGAACTCCATCAGCTCGATGGCCGGCTTTCTTGTCCTCTGCTCCACCAGTAGGATAAGTCCGATGATGCTGCTCTTCAAGTACTTCTTCGAGGCGAAGAGGAAGAAGGAATACTAATACGTCTACGTGAGGAGGCATCGACCTCTCGTCCTCGAGCTGCCGGGCAAAGTGAGTGACTGGAAGTTGAGATTTGCCTTCATCTCGACTCCGATAGACTTGGCTCTGAGCTCGAACTAGGGGACTCTGAATCCCTCAGTGAATGCCAAAGTGGTCCTAGAGGGGAGCTACCTTGAGAATGCCAAAATTCTAGAGGAGATCCCCTGGGAGAGCAGGGTCTTCAAGGGCCTGGTCGCGGACGAGATGATCGCCCCGCACGTCTGGTTTGAGGGTACTCCGAGTTTCATGAACAACTTCTGAAATGCTCACCCTGATCTGTTTTCTTTTTGCAGGCGCGACTATGAGTATGTCCATGCAGGAGGTGATGGAGATGGCGAGGGAGGCGTCGTCGAAGCAGCCACCGACCAAGGGCAAGGGCAAGCAGCCCGCACCCAAGAGCTCGACACCCGCCGGGCAGAAGCGGGGTCCAGAGGTGGTCGCCACCGCTTGGGCCGAGAAGGAAGAGTGGAATAAGAAGCAGAGGAAAGGGCCCGCAGCGGCCGCTCATACCTCCCGCACAGCCGATGCAGCGTCGGGGGACTCATCAACCTCGACCCGACCGCGTCTAAGGCCGTCCCTACTGTTGTGGGGTCGCGGAAGCCGCCGATCGTCGCCGTCCCCGTCAGTTCGGCCGCCCCTTCACATCCTCTGGTTCTGTCGGTAACAAGCTGGGCTTCGGCTGCGAGCTAACCCTATGGCTGCACGTTGTCTGATCTGGTAAGGCCGACCCCTCCTAGCTGAGAAGCGGCACTCACGGCCTTCAAGTTGCGAAAGGATGAGCTCCTTGTCCTATCTTCAAAGAAGCTCGTCGCGCCGCGCTACCCGATGGGCGACAATGAGTCAGTCTTTGATGAGGCCGGGTAGCGGCCCGCCTGGCGGAGAAAAGCACTCTGTCGTGGGACCGAAAGTCCCTGCTCAATGTGGACGTCGAATGCCTCTACAAAACAGCCATCTGGCACGGCATGCAGGTTCGTCTCCCCTTTTATGCACTTATCTATATTTCACGAGTAGTAAGGGGACTCAAAAAGATAGGCACTGTGGTGTCTGATTTTTTCATCCGTACAACATCATTAAGACATACTCTCCATGGGAAAGGAGTGATGTTGTAATACGTGTTCATACCACGTATGCATTTCGACCACTGAGTTAGTAGCAATAGTGTTTGCTATTATGTGAGACTCAAAGGCCATACGGGTCTTAACTCTTACCCTCAAGGACTCCAATTGGTTCCTTTAGATTTGACGAGATGATCGCTATCTTAGCGTGTTACTTATGGGCTATGATAATTCGGCTCGGCGGGGCACGTTAGAAAAGCGAATCAAGTCAAGATCAGAAGGTTCGCAAGAAGAGGAAGATTGATTTCATATTCACATTTGGACTTTAATGATTCAAAGCTGGCCAGCCAATTGTGATCCAGATGGGATTCAATTGTTGAATATAAAGTATAAGAAATGTGAAGAAATAATCTAGGGTAAAGCATGTGTTGAACTACTCAACTTTGCACCTTCGAGGTCGTTGTGTATCTCTAACAAGTGCACAACAACAGACTCTACGCGCATGACGGTCGCACGGTCTATTTCTCGGTATGATAGATGAAAGAACTAAGGGAAAGACGTTCTCTTACAATCCCCTCAAGTGTGAGTGGGAGATGTTGGATATGGAAGACGTTTGTACACCCTTGTGGGGGATGTACGAGGGAATACGGACCTCGAACGTCGCGTACACGAAGTCGTGTACAAAGGGAATCTGTTCCCTTGCGGAGAGGATCTCTGGATGAGTGGGAAAGTCGCATTATATATGCATAAGTGCATGCGACATATGGCTAATAAAGGGGGAATATCTTAAGCTTATGTTGTACCATGCATATGGTACAACTTAAGCTTATAATGTGCCATGTATCATGGTACACCTTAATTAAGTTGTTCCAAAGGAACAACTTACCCTAAAATAACTACCTTGGGGGCTATAAATAAGACCCAAGGGTAAGCCATTTCTTACACCTTTTGCATGGAATTCATGCATGCAACTTCATCCTAGCGAAGCTCTGCAGAAATCCTTTCTCTTCCTCTATCCAAGTTCTTAATCTAAAGTAGAGATTTAGATTGTGGATTTAGTAGCCTTACTCCGTTCGTGAGTAGACTCGATCCGTCGTGGCGAATCCGAAGGCGAAGTTCGTAGACTACCGTGCCGCGTACGCAAGCGTAAGTCTCAACTTCATTTATCGATCCTAACTCTGTTTTGGCAGGATCCTACATTGGTATCGGAGCCATAAGGGTTCGCCCCGGTCAAACCGCCGCCCCGTCGAAACTATGAACGAGTCGTTGTCTTTTTCACGAATGGGTCTCCTACTATTACGGATATAGTAGGAACGCTTCGTGACGGAGAGAACGCAGCGGTTGTTCTTTTCACGTTAGGGTCTCCTATCATTACGGATATGGTAGGAACTCTCCGTGACGGGAAGAACCGACCGTTCACGTAGTATGTTATTTTTCATTTTTGACACACGGCCATTAGGAAATAACTAATTTCTCGACGAACGGGTGCTTCATCGACGAACGGGTGCTTCATCGAGGAAGATGATGGTAGTTATTTCCATCGGGTAAGAGGAAATTTGGTGCATGTGCACCATGGCCAAATGTGCTATGAAGGCTATGCACCCCCCCTCCCCAAGCGGAGGGGGTTGGCTACGGCCAATAACCACCGGTGACCACCCCATCAAGGGGGAGGAATGTGTGCGGCAACCCCATTCAAAGGGGGTGGCCGGCCATGGCCAAAGGGGCCATGGCCGGCCAATGCCAAATGGCCTTGACCATGACCGGCCATGGCCAGGCCGGCAGTGGCCGGCCAAGGCCAGGCCGGCAGTGGCCGGCCAAGGCCAGGCCGGCAAAGGCCGGCCTTGGCCAAGGCCTACCGGCCTGGCCGGCCCTGGCCGGCCTGGCCGGCCCTGGCAGTGGCCAGGGCCGGCGCCCTGGCCTCGGCCAGGGCCTGGCCGGCCCTGGCAGGGGCCAGGGCCGGCTGGCCTGCCCTGGCAGAGGCCAGGGCCAATGCCCTGGCCTCGGCCAGGGCCTGGTCGAGGGGGCCAAGGCCCCTGGCCGGCCAGGGCAGAGGCCCTGGCCGGCCCTTGGCCAAGCCTCGGCCAGGGCAGAGGCCCTGGCCGGGAAGAAGTTGCAAGACCAAAAAATTGGTCAACCAATTTGGTGTTTTTGGTCGACCAATCCGACAGAATGTCTGGGTCGATTGCAAATTTGCCAAATGACCCATACGGGGTAACAAAAGGCCTTGGTCAAACTCGAATGTGTCGATTAGTCCATACGGGGCTAACCACAGTGCCGACTAGTTCATACGGGACTAACGTTTTAATGAAGTTTTTTCTTTGGGCTCTAGTCCTTGAAGACTAGCCATAGTGCTCTACTTCATGCGAGATTAGCCAAGTCATTGTGCTCTACTCTACGGAGATTATCCAATGTACTTATGAAATTGTGCTCTACTCCTTGAAGATTAGCCTTAGTGCTCTACTTCATGCGAGATTAGCCATGTCATTGTGCTCTACTCTACGGAGATTAGCCAATGTACTTATGACGTTGTGCTCTACTCTACAGAGATTAGCCAATGTATTTTAAATTTTTGAAAAATACATTTTTCAAAAACGCTTCTCCGCTGCAAAGTACTATAAGAGTACTAACATTTGATAAAGTGAGGGAGAAATATTGAAAGTTACTCTAGATGGTGATTGGAAACATAGTGACCTTTCCGACTCTAGAGTAACATCTTCAATATTTTTCGAAAGTAACTTATCAAATTATGAATATCATTCCAAGTGGGAGTTGATTTTAGAACTATCCATATGGGATATTCTATTATCATTTCAAGTGGGAATTATATCTGAAAAATACGTTTTCAAACTCGTTTTCCGCTGCTAGTACTATAAGAGTACTATTGTTTGATAAGTGATGGTGGAATATTGAAGGTTGTTCTAGATGGTGATTGGAATCATAGAGACCTTTTCGATTCTAGAACAACATCTTCAATATTTTTCGAAAGTAACTTATCAAATATAATATAATTCCAAGTGGGATTTGAATTTTTAGAACTATCCAAATGGGATACTCTATTATAATTTCAAAGTGGGAGTTATATTTTAAGAATTTTATGCAATGTGTTTTTGATCGAACCTTCGGTTTTTATGTCTTTTGCAGCATTTTAAAAGTAAAATGTCTTCCGCTTCAAAGAATATCGTCGCTGAGTTAAACAAAGGTGAAAAACTCAATGGTGATAATTACAAACTTTGGTCCATTAAGATACAATACGTTCTAGAGGAGCAAGAAGTGCTCGAAAACTCTAAAGAACGTTATGATTGAACCAGAGTTGGGCACTACGGCCCAACACCGAAGAGACAATGAAGCTTTTGATGCTTGGTCTCGGAAGAATAAGATAGCGCGCATTACGTTATTAAGCAGTATGGCTGATGACATAATGCGCATCTTCCGAGAACATGACCTAGCCATGGACATATGGTCCAAGCTAGAGGAGAAGTTCGGTGGCACATCGGTGTCCAAACTTCGCGCCTTAACTATAAAGTTTGATACATATAAGAAACGTCCAGATCATTCCATGGGGAAACATCTGCGACATATGGCGAACCTTATATCAGAGTTAAAGGACGCAGGTCATGTGCTCACGGATGAGCAACAAATCCAAGCAGTCATACGTTCCCTACCAAATGGGTGGGACCAAATGAAGATGCATCTCACTCACAATGAGAGCATCAAGACCTTCAACGACGTTTCCAAGCACCTCGAATTAGAGGAAGAGCGGCTTGCGGCTGCCAAGCCAAGTGCAGAAGTGCACATGGTTGCTAGTTCCTCACACGGGGGAAAGAAACGTAAAGATCGTTCGAAGTCTTCTAATGAACGTAATAAGCAACCTGAGTCTACCAAGGAACCCAAACATAAGGGTGGGCACAAGAAATGGCACAAGAAGAAAGACTTGAAAAGGATCAAGTGCTTCAAGTGCAACAAGCTCGGTCACTATGCTCGTTCGTATACGAGTGGAAGTGACGAGGTAACTTGTAATACTAGTAACATATGTGTTTCTAGTTCAATATTTCTTGTGGAATCTAATCCATTTTGGGATAATTGATTCAGGTGCCACCGACCACATAGCAAAGGACAGACGGTCCTTCGTGGAGTATCACCGGATACCCCAAGGAATGAAGTGGATCATTGTAGGAAACAACACACGTGTTGTAGAGAAAGGCGTTGGGAATTGCAAGCTAGACTTGGACAACGGCCACACTCTCCTACTTTATGATGTTCTCTTCATTCCATATATTCAAAGGAATATTAATACTGTGGTCAATTTAATGGGTCTTGGTTATAATTGGTTCCTTCATGATTGTAATATGGACCTATTTTGTAATAATTCCTTTATTGGTACTGGGTTTGTATTTCAAAGGATTTATTGTAATAAGTACAATGTATTTCCTCATGTAATGAAAATTTCCTTGTGACAAATTCTTTGACTAATGAATCTAATATAATTTGTTGGCACGCAAGGCTTGGTCATATTGGACCAATGCGTATAGATAGACTTGCCAAACGTGGCCTTCTATCCAATGTTTCAAAGATTGAAATGTCGACCTGCGAACATTGCCTTGTGAGGAAATCTTGTCGCAAGCCGTTTGGAACCGGCACAAGGGCCGAGGTTCCATTACAGCTTATCCATTCGGACATATGTGGTCCGATGAATGTCAAGACAAGACGCGGGAAGTCCTAATTTTCATCACTTTTATTGATGATTTCACCCGATTCGGTCATATCTATTTAATATCCCACAAAAGTGAAAGCACTAAACCTGCTTTAAAAACTATATGAGTTTAGTGGAGAATCAATTAGATCGCAAGATTAAGGTCGTGCGAACCGATAGGGGCGGTGAATATCAATCAACAAGTTTAAAGGAACTTTTGTGATGAAAAAGGCATAGTACATCAGGTATCTATACCTTATACTCCTCAACAAATTGGTGTTGCAGAAAGGAGGTATAGGACTTTAATGAAAAATGGTCCGTTCATTGATGGCGCAAGCTAACTTGCCAATCACTTTTTGGGGTGATGCATTATTGACGGCCGCTTTCATTTTGAACCGCGTACCCTCGAAATCAGTTAGCTCCACTCCTTATGAGTTGTGGAACCAAAGGTCTCCTGACTTAGACATTTTGAAACCTTGGGGTTGTGCATTCTACGCACATATTTCCTCCCATAAGTATGGCAAACTTGGGCCAAGGGGAAGGAAACGTATCTTTATACGATACGCAGAAAACTCCAAAGGTTATATGTTTGTTAGTCAGGAAGACAATGGTGGGCTAATTGAGTTTGAGTCGAGGGATGTCACTTTCTTGGAAAACGAGTTTCCAAGACAGGGCGAGATAAGTCAGGACTTATCTTTATTTGAGATTTATGATCAAGAAGGATTACCTCATTCGAGTGGGAGAATTCTTGGTGAAAACGAAAATACGTTTCAACCTTCACCAATGGATTATACGAATGACGATTATCATATTCCATACGGGAATAATGATCCAAGTGGGAGCAATTCTAACGACAATCCAAGTGGGAGTGATATTAGAATTGATCTAACTTCGAGTCAACAAGGACTTGAAGAAATCTCAAATACAACGTAGTAGTCGTACAAGGTTGGCTCCTCTAAGATTTGAGGATGAATTTCTGTAAACCTTTATGACTTTACTACAAGATGATGACGAGCCTGCTACTTTCAAACAGGCCGCATCATGCCCTGTGAAAGACAAATGGATGGAAGCGATGAAGGAGGAATTGAAATCCATGAAAGTTAACCAAGTCTGGGACTTAGTTAACTTACCCAGAGGACATAGAGCAATTGGGAACAAATGGGTTCTCAAGATCAAGCATAAGGCTGATGGCTCTATTTACAGATATAAAGCTCGCCTTGTCGCGAAAGGTTTTACGCAACAGGAAGGGATAGACTACGAAGAGACCTTCTCACCTGTTGTGTGTTTTACCTTGATTCGCATGATTCTGGCAATGGTAGCTTGCTTATACCTCGAATTACATCAGATGGATGTAAAGACTGCCTTTTTCAATGGAGAATTGGACGAGGAGATCTATATGGAACAACCAACAGGGTTTGTAAAAGAAGGAAACGAACATAAGGTTTGTAAACTTCGTAAGTCCATATATAGTCTTAAATAATCCTCGAGGCAATGGTATATACAATTTCAAGAAGTTTTCTTATCAAATGGATTTTCCATGCTTGATGAAGATAACTGAGTATATATCAAGAGGATTAAAAGCAAGTATATTATCATGTCTCTATATGTAGATGACATTTTAATAGCCAGAAATGACAAGGGCTTTGTGATGAGTATCAAGGCTTGGCTTTCATCAGTATTTGAGATGAAAGGCATAGGAAAAGCCGCATATATCCTTGGAGTTAAGATTTCAAGGAATCGTTCGAAGAAACTTCTTTCTCTTTCACAGGAGACTTATATAAAGAAGGTTCTAGAACGATTTAATATGCAGGACTGCAAGTCCATTGATATTCATATAAGCATATGCGATAATTTATATCTGGAATCGTGTCCAAAGAACCAAAAGGAAAAGGAAATTATGGAAAAAGTTCCATATTCCAGTGCAGTTGATAGTCTTATGTACGCTATGGTGTGTACGAGACCGGACATCTGTTTTGCCGTTGGAAATGGTAAGCTGTTACCAATCCAACCCAGGGCAAGAACACTGGAAAGCGGTTAAGAGGATAATGCAGTATCTTAAAGGAACTGCAGATTTGCAAAAGACTATGATAAAACCAAGAAGGTAGACATAAGGTACATATCTACGCATGAGATGATAGAGGATCAGCTTACGAAAGCGATCCCCAGAAATGTGTTTTATAAACACTTATCATCCCAAGGATTGCGTATGAGCTGAGTTGTACCAATATATACTCCCATGTCTAAGAAAGATCAAATTTAATAAAAGAATAAGTTCTTTTTCAAACATTGCATATGAATTTCTTAAAGAAATGTTTGTGTACATTTTTGAAATCTCAGCTGAATTGTGTGTATGTCGGACAGATAAAGGTTGGCTCTCTCACATGAGCAACCGCCTTATCTTATCAGATGGATAAGATAGAGATGAGACTAGTTTAAAGTCAAAATCATTAGACGAATGATTTAGAGTCATGACTTAAACAAGATAGTCGAATGAAAGATCTGCATCATATGGATGCTTACAAAAGATCTGAGATCTGTATCACAAGGATATTTGAAAGAGATCTCGTAGGATTTTTTAAATCCTATCTGTCTTATGCAGGATGAGAGTCCGTGAATATTTCACGAGTAGTAAGGGGACTCAAAAAGATAGGCACTGTGGTGTCTGATTTTTTCATCCGTACAACATCATTAAGACATACTCTCCATGGGAAAGGAGTGATGTTGTAATACGTGTTCATACCACGTATGCATTTCGACCACTGAGTTAGTAGCAATAGTGTTTGCTATTATGTGCGACTCAAAGGCCATACGGGTATTAACTCTTACCCTCAAGGACTCCAATTGGTTCCTTTAGATTTGACGAGATGATCGCTATCTTAGCGTGTTACTTATGGGCTATGATAATTCGGCTCGGCGGGGCACGTTAGAAAAGCGAATCAAGTCAAGATCAGAAGGTTCGCAAGAAGAGGAAGATTGATTTCATATTCACATTTGGACTTTAATGATTCAAAGCTGGCCAGCCAATTGTGATCCAGATGGGATTCAATTGTTGAATATAAAGTATAAGAAATGTGAAGAAATAATCTAGGGTAAAGCATGCGTTGAACTACTCAACTTTGCACCTTCGAGGTCGTTGTGTATCTCTAACAAGTGCACAACAACAGACTCTACGCGCATGACGGTCGCACGGTCTATTTCTCGGTATGATAGATGAAAGAACTAAGGGAAAGACGTTCTCTTACAATCCCCTCAAGTGTGAGTGGGAGATGTTGGATATGGAAGACGTTTGTACACCCTTGTGGGGGATGTACGAGGGAATACGGACCTCGAACGTCGCGTACACGAAGTCGTGTACAAAGGGAATCTGTTCCCTTGCGGAGAGGATCTCTGGATGAGTGGGAAAGTCGCATTATATATGCATAAGTGCATGCGACATATGGCTAATAAAGGGGGAATATCTTAAGCTTATGTTGTACCATGCATATGGTACAACTTAAGCTTATAATGTGCCATGTATCATGGTACACCTTAATTAAGTTGTTCCAAAGGAACAACTTACCCTAAAATAACTACCTTGGGGGCTATAAATAAGACCCAAGGGTAAGCCATTTCTTACACCTTTTGCATGGAATTCATGCATGCAACTTCATCCTAGCAAAGCTCTGCAGAAATCCTTTCTCTTCCTCTATCCAAGTTCTTAATCTAAAGTAGAGATTTAGATTGTGGATTTAGTAGCCTTACTCCGTTCGTGAGTAGACTCGATCCGTCGTGGCGAATCCGAAGGCGAAGTTCGTAGACTACCGTGCCGCGTACGCAAGCGTAAGTCTCAACTTCATTTATCGATCCTAACTCTGTTTTGGAAGGATCCTACACCTTCTTCTTTAAGGGCTCCAGGATGCACTTATTTTCCGCCTTGGACAGGCCATTGCATCGTGGATGCACCACGGAGGCGAAGTGTAGGTTGATGCCCCAGTTTGAGCAAAAGCTTCTGAAGTCTGCGGAGTCGAACTGCTTTCCGTTGTCTGTCACTGTGGAGCGAGGTACCCCGAAGCGGCATATAATTGAATTTTAGACGAAGTTCTTCTTGTCCACCCAGGTGATGTGTGCTAGTGGCTCCGCCTCGATCCATTTTGTGAAGTAGTCGATGGCGACAACGAGAAACTGTCTTCCTCCTGCTGCCATGGGGAACATGCCGAGGATGTCGAGCCCCACTTGGCGAACAGGACTGAGCTAAGAATTGGGATCAGATCTATATTTGAAGAATCTTTGGCACTCTCAGCATCGCTTGACGTAGTTGGTTGCGTCCTTCACCATGGTCGGCCAGTAATAGCCTTGCCGAATTGCCTTGTGTGCCAGGGTGCGGCCTCTACAGTGATTCCCGCAGAGTCCCTCATGGATTTCACGGATGACCTCCTCTGCCTGCCTTGGCCCAAGGCACTTTAGATAGGGTAAGATGTCATACCTCACGTGGCACTTTCGGTAGAGCATGCTGTCGAAGATCACGAACATTAAGGCCCGCATTTCCATCTTTCGCACCTCCATCATGTCCTCTAGTAGGGCTTCGCTCTCCAAGTAGGTGACGATCAAGTTCATCCACGACTGCTCTAGGTCGACACATAATAGCTCCAGATCTCCCCTCCAGTGTGTGTGGAAGTTAATGGAGGGTTCTCGTCGGCGAGCTGCTATTGTTGTGTGTCCGACCGGTCGTCGGGCGTTGCTTCACCAATCTCTTCGATGGTGCACTCCGCTACGAAGTCTGCCAAAGCCTGATCCTTGATCGTCGCCATGGACTTGTAGATGATGTCGAATTCGATGAGTTTGACGCTCCAATTCAGCACTCGGCCTGATCTCTCCAGCCTTCTCAGATTCTTCTCAAGTGGAGAGTTGGTGTAGACGATGATCGAGTGCACCTGAAAGTAGGGCTGGAGCTTCCTCATCGTCAGGGTCAGGCAATATGCAAACATCTCAATGGGGTTGTAGCGAGTCTCCGCCTCCCAGAGCACTCGACTAGAATAATAGATTGGCCTTTGGATGCTCCTATCCTCTTTGACTAGGACCGAACTCACTGCCTCGTCAGTGGTGGTGAGGTAGAGGCCGAGCCGCTCTCCTTCCCCCGGCTTCGCGAGCAGCGACGGGCTTTGAAGATAGGCTTTCAGTTTGCCAAAGGCTTGGGCACAAGATTCATCCCACTCGACCCTCTTCCTCCCTTCCTCTCGCTCAAGGCTTTCCGCAGAATTTTGAAGAACGGGAGGGATCTTTCGGCGGACTTCAACAAGAATCTCCCCAGTGCGGCAATCCGGCCATTCAGCTTCTGTAGGTTTCTGATTGTCGTCGGCTCGCTCATGTTGATGAGGGCGGATATCTTGTCAGGATTGGCCTCGATCTCTCGCTTCTTGATCATGAAGCCGATGAACTTCCCAGATCGGAAGCCGAATATACACTTCATCGGGTTGAGCTACAAATTGTAGCACCGCACTTTCTAGAAGGTCTCTTTAAGGTCGACGGGTGGTCCTCGGCCCTCTTCGATTTTACTAGCATTTCATCGATGTAGACCTCCAGATTACTGCCGACCTGGGGGTGAAAAATCTTGTTCACCATCTGCTGGTAGGTCGTCTAGCATTCTTCAGTCCGAAAGGCATCTTGGTGTAGCAGAACGTCCCTCAGTCAGTGATAAACGGTGCATTCTCATCGTCGTGGGGCACCATTTGAATTTTATTGTAGCCGGAGAAGGCGTCCATGAAAGTCAACAGCTCATACTCGGAGGCGTTGTCCACCAAATGGTCGATCCTCGGCAACGGGAAGCTATCTTTTGGGTAGGCTTTGTTGAGGTCAGTGAAGTCCACGCACATTTGCCATTTACCGCTGGGCTTCTTCACTATAACCACACTGGCGAGCCAATCAGGGTAGCTCACCTCCCTGATGAACTGGGCCTCGAGGAGCCGCTCTACCTCCTTGCCTGCAGCCCACCTTTTCTTCCCTACCACGCTCTGCTTATTCTGTCGAGCTGGGCGAGCTTTCGGGTTGACATGAAGTTCATGGGTGATCACCACTGGGTCGAGTCCGGGCATGTCCGAGGGTGACCACGCGAAGATATCTACATTCGCCCTAAGGAGGTCGACTAGCCCCTCCTTCAATTCTGCGGGCAGCTTCGTGCCAATGGATACAGTCTTGTCTGCTTCTTCCGCCACTAAAACCTCCTCTACATCCTCCACCGGAGCTGGTCGTTGATGAGCGAAGTCCTCCCCACCGTCGAAGTGGTCGATCGAGAGGGCTTTCTCGGACTTTTTGTGCTTCGTGGAGCCGACATAGCATCTTCGGGAGAGCTTCTGGGATCCTCGCACCGCCCCCACTCCATGGGAGTCTGGAACTTCACCATCTGATGTAGCAATAAGGGGAGAGCTTCGACGCCGGTCATGTAAGGCCGCCCAATGATGTCGTTGTACGCTGAGGCGACGATGACGACGACGACGGACTGCATCATCCGAGTGACGATCTTCGGCCTTTCTCCCAGTGTGACGGGCAGGGTGATTACTCCAACAATGGGCACTGAATGTCCGGTGAAGCCGACAATCGGACCCAAGAAAGGCTTCAACTCTGTCTGGTCCAACCCCATCTTCTGAATCGTGGACAAGAACAGGGTGTCGCGCGAGCTGCTTGTGTCGACCAGGAGCCTGCTCACGATTACCGGCCATATGAGAGCTTCGATGACGATTGCATCCTCATGCAGCAGCTCGAAATCGTCGTCAGAGAAGGAGATAGGGGGACGAGCTACTCTTCTTCGCTTTGCCCCGATGCCGGTGCCTACTGTCATGACTTGTCGAGCATACGCCTTCCTTGCTAACACAGATGTGCCGCCCTGGGATGGCCTGCCACAGATTATATCCACACGCACAGCCAGCTCGGGTCTATGGTGGGCCACTTTCCCGACGTCGTGGGTCGTTTGATCAGGCCCTGCAGTCGCCCTTCTCCCGCGGTCATGTCTCTCTGGGTCGACAAATCTCCGGAGATGGCCGTCCTGGATCAGTTGCTCAATGTCTTTCTTCAGAGTGAAGCAATCGTTGGTAGCATGGCCGTTGTCGCGGTGGTATCGATAATATTTTTGCATATTCTTCCCGCCGGCCCTCGTCCTCGTCTCCGGGGGCGGGTCTCTGAGAAGCCCGCCTGTCAAGGCTGCCACCATCACCTCAGCCAGGGGGCATTGAGTCTTCTGCAGTGCACCATCTCCTGCGCTCTTTCTAGCCCGCCTCTTGGAGCAGGGTTCCTGCGCGCGAAGAACCCCCTCAAAGATCCGGGGTGATCTTGCGCTCGACGGCCTCTCTGGTCGCGCCCTCGGGGGTGATCTTGGTCACACCCTCTGGGGCGGTCCTGGTCATGCCCTTGGGGGCATTCTGTAGGATCCCGTCGCGTGGAGATGGAGGATCGAAGGAGAACTTACGTTAGCGTACGCGACGCTGTAGTCTCTGAACTTTGCCCTCGGATTTGCCACAACGGTCAGTACTTCGTCACAGAGGATCGAAGCAGCGTTTCCACCGTCGAAATATCTAAATGGAAGAAGAACTTAATGGAAGGGAGAAGAGGAAAAGGTTTGCCTTATGCAAACTTATGGCATGAAGGATTAGCCTTAAATGCCTTACCCTTGGGCCTTATTTATAGGCTTTAGGGGTAGTTATTGTAGGAAATAACCATATATAAGCTTATTAGCTTATATTAATACCCTTGCTTATCCTCTTCTTCATGCACTTATCAAGTGCCTTTATGCACTTATAATGTGCCCTTTTCCACTTATCGAGTGGTCCTTTTCACACATGAAAAGGTTCCCTTCGTACATGCTTTCATACACGCGACATCTGAGGTCCGTATACCCTCATACATCCCCTCATGGGTGTATACATGTCGTCCATATCCAACATCTCTCACTCACACTTGAGGGGATTGTAAGGAAACATCTTTTCCTTTAGTTCTTCTATTTATCATACTGAGAAATATACTGTGTGACCGTCATGCGCATAGAGTCTGTTGTTGTGCACTTGTTAGAGATACACAGCACTCTTTGAGGTGCAAAGTTGAGTAGATCAACGCATGTTTTACCCGAGATTATTTCTTCACATTTCTTATACTTTATATTCAATAATTGAATCCCATCTGGATTACAATTGGCTGGCCAGCTTTGAATCTCTAAAGTCCAAATATGAATATGAAATTAATCTTCCTCTTCTTGCGATCCTTTCGATCTTGACTTGACTCGCTTTTCTAACATGTCCCGCTGGACCGAATTACCATAGTCCATAAGCAACATGCTAAGATAGCGATCACCCAGTCAAATCTAAAGGAACCAATTAGAGTCCATAAGGGTAAGAAGTTAAGACACATGTGGTCTTTGGGTCTCACATAATAGTAAACACAATTACTATTCTAACCCAATGGTCAAATGCATACGTAGTATGAATACGTATTACAACATTACTCCTTTCCCAGGGAGCGTATGTCTTAATGATGTTGTAAGGATGATGATCAGACACTACAATGTCTGACTTTTAGTCCCTTTTTCTACTTAGTAATTTCCTGGACCCACATCCCGCATAAGACAGATAAGAAAAAATCTTCTTAGATCTTTTGTAAGCATCCATATGATGCAGATCTTTCATACGACCATTTTGTTTAAGTCATGACTCTAAATCATCCGTCTGATGATTTTGACTTTAAACCGGTCTCATCTTTATCTTATCCGTATGATAGAATAAAGGCGATTGCTCATGTGAGAGAGCCAACCTCAATCTGTCCGATATACTAGAAAAACATAGCTGAGATTAAAAGAAATGTACACAAACATTTTCAAGAAACTCATACGTAATGTTAAAAAGAACTTATTCTTTTATTAAATTTGATCTCTCATAGACATGGGAATATATATTGATACAACTCAGCTCTTACGCAATCCCTTAGAAGATAAGTGTTTGTAAAACACATCTCTGGGGATCGCCTTCGTAAGCGGATCCGCTATCATCTCATGCGTAGGTATGTATCTAATGTCTACCTTCTTGTTCTTATCATAGTCTTTTGCAAATTCTCTTAACCGCTTTCCAGTGTGCTTGCCCTGGATTGGATTGGTAATGACTTACCATTCCAACGGTAAAACAGATGTCCGGTCTTGTACACATCATAGCGTACATAAGACTACCAACTACACTGGAATATGGAACTTTTTCCATAATATCTCTTTCATTTTGGTTCTTTGGACACATTTTCAGACATAAATTATCGCATTTGCTTATAGAAGTATCAATGGACTTACAGTCCTGCATATTAAAACGTTCTAGAACCTTCTTTATATAAGTCTCTTGTGAAAGAGAAAGAAGTTTCTTCGAACGATTCCTTGAAATCTTAACTCCAAGGATATATGCGGCTTCTTCCATGTCTTTCATCTCAAATACTAATGAAAGCCGAGCCTTGATATCCATCACAAAGCCCTTGTCATTTCCGGCTATTAAAATGGCATCTACATATAGAGACATAATAACATACTTGCTTTTGATCCTCTTGATATATACACAGTTATCTTCATCAAGCATGGTAAAACCATTTGATAAGACAACTTCTTGAAATCGTATATACCATTGCCTCGAGGATTGTTTAAGACCATATATGGACTTACGAAGTTTACAAACCTTATGTTCGTTTCCTTCTTTTATAAACCTTGTTGGTTGTTCCATATAGATCTCCTCGTCCAATTCTCCATTGAGAAAGGCAGTCTTTACATCCATTTGATGTAATTCGAGGTCTAAGCAAGCTACCAAAGCCAGAATTAAGCGAATCGAGGTAAAACGAACAACAGGTGAGAAGGTCTCTTTGTAGTCTATCCCTTCCTGTTGCGTAAAACCTTTCGCGACAAGGTGAGCTTTATATCTGTCTATAGAGCCATCAGCCTTATGCTTGATCTTGAGAACCCATTTGTTCCCAATAGCTCTACGTCCTCTGGGTAAGTTAACCAAGTCCCAGACTCGGTTAATTTTCATGGATTCTAATTCCTCCTTCATCGCTTCCATCCATTGTATTTTGCAGGGCATGATACGGCCTGTTTGAAAGTAGCAGGCTCGTCATCTTCTTGTAGTAAAGTCATAAAGGTTTGTGGAAATTCATCCTCAAATCTTAGAGGAGTTAACCTTGTACGACTACTACGTCGTATTTGAGATTCTTCAAGTCCTTATTGACTCGAATTTGGATCAATTCTAATATCACTCCCACTTGAAATGTGGTTAAAATTGCTCCCACTTGGATCATTATTCCCATATGGAATAGGATTCGCATCATTCGCATCATCCATTGGTGAAGGTAGAAATGTATTTTCATCTTCACCAAGAATTCTCCCACTCGAATGAGGTAATCCTTCTTGATCATAAATCTCAAATAGAGATAAGTCCTGACTTATCTCGCCCTGTCTTAGAAACTCATTTTCCAAGAAAGTAACATCCCTCGACTCAAATTCAATCAGTCCTCCATTGTCTTCCTGACCAATGAAAACATAACCTTTGGAGTTTTCTGTGTATCGTATAAAGATACATTTCCTCCCCCTTGGCCTAAGTTTGCCATACTTATGGGAGGAAATATGTGCATAGGATGCATATCCCCAAGGTTTTAAAATGCTTAAGTCAGGAGACCTTTGGTTCCACAACTCATAAGGAGTGGAGCTAACTGATTTCGAGGGTACGCGGTTTAAAATGAAAGCGGTCGTCAATAATGCATCACCCCAAAAGGTGATTGGCAAGTTGGCTTGCGCCATCATTGAACGGACCATTTCCATTAAAGTCCTATTCCTCCTTTCTGCAACACCATTTTGTTGCGGAGTATAAGGCATAGTTATCTGATGAACTATGCCTTTTTCATCACAAAGTTCCTTAAAACTTGTTGATTGGTATTCACCGCCTCTATCGGTTCGCAATACCTTAATCTTGCGATCTAATTGATTTTCCACCAAACTCATATAGTCTTTAAAGCAGGTTAATGCTTCACTTTTGTGGGATATCAAATAGATATGACCGAATCGGGTGAAGTCATCAATAAAAGTGATGAAATAGGACTTCCCGCGTCTTGTCTTGACATTCATTGGACCACATATGTCCGAATGGATGAGCTGTAATGGAACCTCGGCCCTTGTGCCGGTTCCAAACGGCTTGCGATAAGATTTCCCTACAAGGCAATGTTCGCAAGTCGACATTTCGACCTTTGAAATATTAGATAAAAGGCCACGTTTGGCAAGTCCATCCATTCGTGTAGGTCCAATGTGACCAAGCCTGGCATGCCAACAAATTACATCTGACTCATAATTTGATGAATTTGCAACAAGGAAATTTTCATTATAAAATGAGGAATCATACATTGTATTTAATACAACAAATCCTTTGAAAACCATACCCAGAACCAATTAAAGTATTATTACAAGACAAGTCCACTTTACAACTATGAAAGAACCAACTATAACCAAGACCCATTAAAACGACCACAGATATAATATTCCTTCGAATATCCGGAGCGAAGAGAACATCATGAAGTAGGATAGTGAGGCCGTTGTCCAAGACGAGCTTGCACGTCCCAACGCCTTTCACTTCAACACGTGTGTTGTTTCCTACATAGATCCACTTCGTTCCTTGGGGTATCCGGTGATACTCCACGAAGGACTGTCTGTCCCTTGCTATGTGGTCGGTGGCACCTGAATCAATTATCCAAAAAGGATTAGATTCTACAAGAAATATTGAACTAGAAACACATATGTAACTAGTATTATTACAAGTTGCCTCGTCACCTCCACTCGTACATGAACGAGCATAGTGACCTAACTTGTTGCACTTGAAACACTTGATCTTCTTCAAGTCCTTCTTCTTGTGTCATTTCTTGTGCCCACCCTTATGTTTGGGTTTCTTGGTAGACTCTGGTTGCTTATTACGTTCATTAGTAAACTTTGAATGATTTTTCCTTTTCTTTCCCCCGCGTGAGGAACTAGCAACCATGTGCACTTCTGCACTTGGCTTGGCGACCGCAAGCCGCTCTTCCTCTAACTCGAGGTGCTTAGAAACATCGCTGAAGTTCTTGATGCTCTCATTATGAGTGAGATGCATCTTCATTTGGTCCCACCCATTTGGTAGGGAACGTATGACTGCTTGGATTTGTTGCTCATCAGTGAGCACATGACCTGCATCCTTTAACTCTGAGATGAGATTCGCCATATGTCGCAGATGCTTCCCCATGGAATGATCTGGACGTTTCTTGTACGAATCGAATCTTATAGTTAAAGAACGAAGTTTGGACACCGAGGTGCCACCAAACTTCTCCTCTAGCTTGGACCATATGTCCATGGCTAGGTCATGCTCTCGGAAGATGAACATTATGTCATCGGCCATACTGGACAACAACGTAATGCGAGCAATCTTGTTCTTCCGAGACCAAGCATCGAAAGCTTCATTGTCTCTTCTGTGTTGGGCCGTAATGCCCAACTCTGGTTCAATCATTATGTTCTTCAGAGTTTCGAGCACATCTTGCTCCTCTAGAACATATTGTATTTTCATGGACCATAGTTTGTAATTATCGCCGTTGAGTTTTTCACCTTTGTTTAACTCAGCGACGATGTTCTTGGAAGCGGAAGACATTTTAGCTTTAAAATGCTGCAAAAGATATAAAAAGAAGGTTCGATCAAAAAACATTGCATAAATTTCATATTTATAGTCATCATTTTAGACATTTTCATAATTCAGCAGTCTCGGTCAGCGGACCGACCAGGGGAATGGCTAGTCCATGGTTCACTACCCCCAGACAGAGCCGAGGTGTCCCACAAACTAGTCCAAAAGACCACTGGACAAATCATGATCCATTGAGACGCTGAATCAATCGAATGTGGAAATTTCAGACTAGTTTAATATCACTCACACTTGGAAAATCCCACTTGGAATGATATTATTATATTTGATAAGGTACTTTCGAAAAATATTGAAGATGTTGTTCTAGAATCGGAAAAGTCATTACGATCCCAATCACCATCTAGAACAACTTTCAATATTTCCCCATCACTTTATCAAATAACAGTACTCTTATAGTACTTTGCAGCAGAAAAGCGATTTTGAAAACGTATTTTTCAAAAAAAAATTAGGGAATTTCAACTTGGTACCCTTATGGTACTAAAAATACCCTTGTTGTATTTGCAAAATATTCGGCAAGGCCTACACCCCCTTACAGGGTGACAGCCGAAATATTTCGACAATTCCCCGGCCATTGCCGGGGTCGTGTCGTGGCCGTGCCAAGGCCGGATTCTTCTCCCTTCCGAAGAGAGAGTTGCCATCGCAACTTGGCCAAGGCCGAACACCCCCTTGAGGGGAGTTTTCTGCAAGCCATCGCCGCCGGCTCCCGTATGGATCCAGGCGCTCCCCCCCTTTTACTGGGCTGACCGGGGCTTGGCCCTGGCCTCTGCCAGGGCCGGCCAGGCCCTTGCCTCTGCCAGGACCGGCAGTGGCTAGGCCCTGGCCTCGGCCAGTGTCGGCAGGGCCAGGCCCTGGCCTGAGGCCAGGGCGCCGGCCCTGGCCTGAGGCCAGTGTACCGGCCAGGGCCCTGGCCGAGGCCAGGGCGCCAGCCCTGGCCTCTGCCAGGGCCGGCCCTGGCCCTTGTGCATACCAGCCATGGCCCCTTGGCCATGGCCGGCCTCCCCTTCATTTGGGGTCCGGTTTGCACACCCCCCCTCCAGAAGGGGGGGTCTTGGTTGTCATTGGCCGTAGCCAACCCCCTCCGCATGGAGAGGAGGGTGCATAGCCTCCATGGCCCATATGGCCATGGCGATCATGCACCAAAGAGGTCATCTTCTCCGTTGAGAATAACTACTATCTTCTCCGATGAGACACCCGTTCATCGAGAAAACGGTTTTACTTCAATGGCCGTGTGCCAAAAAAATGAAGAAAACACATTTTCAAGACCGCAAACTTCACGCTACACATGAAGAGAGTTCACATTCCCTATTGAATGGAGACTCGGCATCCATGAAGAGTGCGAGTTTGGCGAGATGAACGGTCAGTTCTTCCCGTCACGGAGAGTTCTTGACATATCCGTAATGACAAAAGACCCTAACGTGAAAAGAACAACTTTTGGCGTTCTCTCTGTCACGATGCGCTCCTACCATATCCATAATGGAAGGAAACTCATTCGTGAAAGAGACAACGCGTCATTCATCGTTGGTGAGACCGGAGTGAACCCGTATGGCTCTGATACCAATGTAGGATCCCGTCGTGTGGAGATGGAGGATCGAAGGAGAACTTACGTTAGCGTACGCGACGCTGTAGTCTCTGAACTTTGCCCTCGGATTCGCCACAACGGTCAGTACTTCGTCACAGAGGATCGAAGCAGCGTTTCCACCGTCTAAATCTCTAAATGGAAGAAGAACTTAATGGAAGGGAGAAGAGGAAAAGGTTTGCCTTATGCAAACTTATGGCATGAAGGATTAGCCTTAAATGCCTTACCCTTGGGTCTTATTTATAGGCTTTAGGGGTAGTTATTGTAGGAAATAACCATATATAAGCTTATTAGCTTATATTAATACCCTTGCTTATCCTCTTCTTCATGCACTTATCAAGTGCCTTTATGCACTTATAATGTGCCTTTTTCCACTTATCGAGTGGTCCTTTTCACACATGAAAAGGTTCCCTTCGTACATGCTTTCAGGCACGCGACATCTGAGGTCCGTATACCCTCATACATCCCCTCATGGATGTATACATGTCGTCCATATCCAACACATTCATTCCGTCTCAACCGCTCATTGGGCCTTGCTTCGACACGGGTTGCTACGACGAGTGAGGCCTTCTTCACCATCCCTAAGGCCTCCTCGCTCAACATGAACCTCTCCGCCGGGCAAAGAGGGCATGGAGGTGGGTGGGCGTATCTCGGAGCAATGAATTATGCAGACTTCTTTTCGTCAGTCCCTTCTTAAAGGTCACCATGAGGAGCTCGTCTCTGTAGCTCGTCACATTGAGTCTCTCTTCGTTAAAGCGCTGCAAGAAGTTGTGGATGGCCTCCCCTCTTTCTGGACCACCGTGAACAGATAGTCAGATGTTTTCTTATTTCTCTATCCCGCCAGGAATTGGTGGCAAAACTTCCATGAGAGGTCGCCAAACGAATCAACGGAGCTATCGAGCAAGCTGTTGTACCACTCCACCGCCACTTTCTTCAAGGTCGTCCGAAAAGCTCGGTAAAGGATGGCGTCACCTGCCCCATGGTTCTTCATAACGCCCCAGTATCATAGCACATGCTCCAGGGGATCGCTCGAACCTTCATATAGTTCAATCTGAGGTAGCTTGAACCTATGGGATACCTGGGTTAAGGTCACCCTTTGGGTCAGCGGAATGGCTTCTTCGGGATAGGGGGAGGCGTTGCGACCTTCGGGAAATGTTCCTGTCGCTTCGATGCTCCCACTGCTAGTTGGAACCGCCGAATAAGCCACCTCGGTGCCCAGAGGAGTTCCTCCCTCTCTCCTGAGGGGTGGGACTGCGGTCGTGGCTCCTCCTCCACCAGTCAACATTCCTTGGAGAGTTGCAATCGGTCGGGGGGCTCCTGCTACGATAGTCGCGCCCTTCTCGCCTCGGGTTGGGCGATCTCCCGCGGTGATAGCTTTCCACGAGATGGTCCAGCATGGGGTTCCCTCACACCATACGCCAGGGGGACTCCTCGGCTTCCCTCTTGAAGCCTCTCCCTCTCGGCATTAAGGACCCGAATCCGTCGAATGGAGACTTTTTCATCTAGTCGCCTCTGATGAGCGGCCTCCTCCTCCTTATTGATCTTCCTCTGCAAAGCGGCTACTTCCACCTCTTCAATCCGCCTCTGCTGTGTGGCCGCTTCTTCCTCAAATTGGGGGAGGAGGTCTCTCCTCATATTGCGGTGTTCGGATGGACCTTTCGCCTGAGGCGGTCTCATTTGCCTAGCAGCGGTCCACTCCTTCATCATCTTGGTAAATCTCTGAAAACTCTTGCAGATGCCGAGGACCATGTCTTGAATGACCGCTGCCGACCCCTCAAGGGATAGATTCATTACAGAGTTCTTCTGGAAGAACGTGGCTCTTTGGCCAAGGACGGCCTCAGAGTGTCATTGATGATGGTCTTAAGTCGTTCTGGCCTCCTTAGAGGCTGAGGGAGTGTGACATCGGGTGACTTGATGTGGCGAGAATTGATGTGAGGATGTGTGGAGCATGACATGGGTGTAACCCTTGATTCATATAGACGGCGCCAATTTTTGCATGTCAAGTCCACTAACAATGAAATTTGTTGTTACTAGGAATCACATGTACAATGATTACAAGTTTTTGGCTAGGACGAGGTTAACACGACTCGAAACTTACTTCAGAGAAGAAGGATCTAAGAGCGCCTGAATGTCGCTGAAGGTTGCCGTCTACCGGTAGCTGAGGCGAACTTCTTGCGAGAATAGCAACTTGTCAGAAAGGTGGGGCTGGCTGTCAGCTCGTAGCCTCTCTGATGCTTAAGTCAGTAAGTGACTCAAAATATGTGTGTCGGACACGCCTGGCGATCTTAAGGCACATCGGCGAAGTGTGGTGAGCCTGTGAGGAAGGAAGAGATATATGGAAGATATCCGACCATGAATATTGGAATAAGTTAGAGATTTTAACTAACCAACCCCCTCTATGGAGGTAGGAGGGGGGTACTTATAGAGCTGAGAGTCGATTGCTCGACGTCCCATCAGCTGTCGTGTCTGCTTAGCTGGATAAGTGCTAGGTCGGTTGGGTGTGTCAGAGATATTTATGCATTAATGGTGTCATATGGTGTCAGATACATTAATGAGACGCGAGGGCCATCAGTTCTTGTCCTTAACCTCTGGCATTAATGGAGGGTAAGTGGTCCTACTCACCCTGTCAGAGATATTTATGTCGGGCCACCCTACGGGAGATTCAGGCTCGGCGACCAAGCTCGGCATCCTCGGACCGTCCGACTGTGCTTCCTGTTGGAGAGTAGGCGAGCTTCTTCCTGGCATGGCGAGCTTCTTCCTGGCATGGCGAGCATATTGATCGGTAGGGCAAGCTTCTTCGGTTGGCCTGGGGTGAGCTTGTCGTACTGCGGGAGCTTCCCTGGATAGAGACGATCTTCCGTTCGGGCTAGTGCTTATTCCACATAGTCAGAGAGCTGTTCGCTCGGGCTTCCAGCGTATGCGGGCATCTGTTACATGGGCCTGCCTTAAGTTCGTAACAGATCGAGATCTCCAGCTTGATACATATTTGACCTCGCATTAAGTCTCGAGACTATACCTAAGTTCTAATGAAGACTACATTATTATTAACTTAGGTAAATTCTTACCAAATAGCTTATTGTTATTTTGAACAAGATTTTTGTACACTCACATAAAGATAAATTGCCTCGAGTTCGAGGGCATACTTATTTTCCAATATCTCTCACTTGCACTCTGGCCCATTTATCCCGGTATCTCATACCGCGTTTACGCATAAGTCTCTATATACTTTATGTGACATAGCCTTCGTGAGTGAATCTGTAACACTCTGCTCCACAGGATACCCGGGAAGTACGAATCCGTCCCAGATGATCCCAAGGTAGCGAGTGTTACGAATGGAAATACAAAAAAACTCAAAGCAGGTCCACTGCGCATTGCTGAGATAGTACGTGTAGCATTCTCATGAAACAACCAACATCCCACACAAAGGAAGCAAAGAACACCAAACAACACTAATAAACCAAAGACACACTATAATCATATATCAATATCTTATATATCAACTTATACATCTATACAACGAAATAGCTCATCCCCGAAAAGAACCCAATAGTACAATATCCCTCACCTCTCCTATCACCACCCAATCCTACACTCGAACACGTCATCCATAACTCCATACTCCATCTCCTGCAACCAACTCCGCAACATGAAAAGACAACGGTGGGGCACGTCAACGCGTGACCCAGTAGGAATTCCAATCTCCCACTAGTATGCCACTCCTAAAGCAACTACTCATGCATGATATAATAAAGTGAACGATCTACATAGATTTATGCATGGCATGGCATTTATAGTATGATGCACAAAGTAACCGTGACATTGCAGAAGGGAAAATAAACAAGACAATGATATAGAAAGAAGTAAAACAAGCACAGATAAATGGTTAGCGTTTTGGAACATTGGTAGTGGGTAGGACCCTTTTGGGACTGGACCTCCCCCCTAGTTGGGGTGGAACTGGAACTCCCCCAGACATGCTATGGACTGAGCCAAGCGTGCAATGCTGTTAACAAAGGAGCCCTTCCCTCATTTCTCCTTATATCTGCTACTCCCCGCCTCATGGGCTACGTCAGGAGTGCAAACCACAACGGTCCATCCCTCATGTCCACCTACTACTTTGATTCCCCCAAACCCAGTGTCACCCTCCTCTGGGGAGGACTTAATCATTTATTTACTATCATCATTTGGCATAACAGAATTTGCTTTTTCTTTGCCTTTCCTTTTTTTCCTTTCTTTCATTCACTACGTGCAATATGCCTTTCTTTCTGTCAACTTCAATTTATTCTATTCACAACAAGCAATTGCCATCATCGTAACAACATTAACAATGAACCGCTTTTGATAATAACAACTACTTAAGGAATAACCATACCAACCTCATTGTCAAAGGTACACTATAACAACATTCGTAATTACAACAACTACAACACAATGCCATGAATAGAGCAATTACAACATCATCACCACATATTTTAAAGGAGGGTATCTCTATATGAAACTGCAGTCCTCTCTTCACATGCAACTTCTCTTTCAATAAAAGCATGAACCATCACAATTTTAGTTAACAACAACAACAATATCAAGGGTGACAACAACATAATAACAACAGGAAGAACAATACCAACAACATCTAACGAGATGATTTTAAAACTTGCATGGCCATTGTTACATATTACCTCCCATATTTCAATCACCCAACACCATACCAATGCCATTGGAAACTAGAAATCAAAACTACGTCACACATTAAAAATCTGAAATCTGTCCACAGTCAGATTAATGAGCATATTTCTCCATATTTTTATACTGAACATGACCAAGGTATTTAAATGAAAGTTTCAGATATATGTGTTGTGGATTCACTGATGACATTTCAAGAAGAAATACCAGTTGAGTGATTTATGGTGATTTATTTGGTGAGATCTGTCGAATCTGTTTTTCAGACAGATTCTGAGGTCGATAACAATTGCTATATTAAGTCATGTTGTAGTTAGAATCTCGAATACATGCACTATGGGAAAGTTGTAGAACATGTTGTTATCTTTACAACGAGACCAAGAACACTAATTTCTATGGAGTGTGCAGAGACTGAGCTCAATTTCTCCAAACTGTGCTCAGACTGAGTGAAATTCAGATATGTTGTAAAGATGGAATTTTTACTCCTGATTACTGAATTGAACATATGGCATATTATATATGAGCATTGGGTAGAAATTAAAGAGCTACACAAATATAAATTTTGCAGGGTTCAATTCAACCCACAGCAGCAGATATGGAGGACAGAAGTTGTTATCAGACTGCAGGAATTTAAAAAGCAACAAAGGTGAAAGCTTACATGCATGAACATGTCATACGAGTAGGAGTTGGATTCCTAAATTCTACCATGCACCCCATGAAGCTTCACCAAGCTCCTAGAATACTCCTCCCATGGCTCCTCCAAGCATCATGGCCAAGCCTCCTCCTTGACCTAGCTTTCTCCTCTTTCCATCATCATCCTCCTCCTTCATCCCCTTTTCATCTTCTCCTTTTCTTTTCTTTTTCTCTTCTGTTTTCTCTTCATTCGTTGTTCCTTGGGGATTTCGGCCCAACTGATGTATGGGGGAGAGAGGGACGTTGGGATAAGGGTTAGAGAAGTGTGTGGGTGTGTGTGTGTGGAAGCCTCTTGCTAAAGGAAATGACCAAAATACCCCTTTTCCCAAATACCCCTCAACCTCCACTTATTTACTACTATGCCATTATGCAATATGACAAACTCATCATTATCTCTCTTCATATTGGCCCTCCACCTTCCCATCTATTTACAAGGCATGCCATAAGAGGAAATTTTTGCATAAAACCCCTTTCTTATGATACTCTTGGAAACTAGTCCAAATTTGGGTAGAAATGGAAAGTGATTGGGTATCAATGCAATCTCATGGGTTTAAGTGCAAGGACCACTACTCCTCTTCCTTCCTTACATCCCCACTTGCCCATCACACATCCCTTATTACTCTACACACTCTCACACACTTACTAAATATACTACACTTCCGATTATACATCCATCTCACTCTCTATACCAACTTATACCCACTAACTTCTCTCTAATACGCATCACACCATATACTCAAGCATACAAGAGGACATCCATATAGGCTTATCTTTGCTCATATCACAGTAATAGGCAACCACGTAGGCATCCAATATGGTATTACTATACATACTACACACTATATATCAATTTACTAGTACAAATACACCATACAAATATATTACTATACACACCCTATGTATATGGAACTAGAGTCATTACAGAATCTTCTAAACCGTCTACTGTATAGACTAAAGAGGTTTCTATGTTCATTTTAGACCACACATTTGAATCTAATCCAAATAATTCCATTGGTCTCTTGGAATCCATAATTAATGTCTTGCCTGGATCTCATCCAGCTCATCGTACCGTACGAGAATAATCCAAATAAGTTAATGGTCATTTAGACAGTTCATATTTATTTCTGATGAAGTGTCAAACTCTTTGACTACTTTGTCAAAACATATATTCCGGCTCCTTGATGCCTCGCATGTTTTTTATGTTCGCTCCCACTGACTTGAAAACTCTCTGGTCGGTTCATATAAGTTCGTTCTTCTAAATCATATTTAGAAAACAGACTATACATGAAGGCTCCAGTTTTCATGGTCATTATGAGCATTTACATCGAGTTCGGTCCGAGTAGATCTGTACACATCTGCTGGCGAGAAAGTTTCATCATAATCCGTTTATATGATTTAGGGTGATAACCGTTCTCAACCAACATAAGTTGTACTTGACTATTTTTCTTCTGCACCAATCTTCTAGACTTGAAGATTTACTTGCAGCCAATAAGAAACACTTTCTTTGGGCACATAAACTAAAGTACATACTTTATTTACGTGCAGGTATCTTTTCTGGATTGCATCAAGTTATTAATCAGAGACCATACCCTGAATGGCATCTTGGAAGTTGACTAAATCATCATCAACTATGATGTTTTACTCGATCTTCGTCTCACGAGACTCGAGTAATCCTTTAACTTCCTAACGATTAGTTTGAGGAATATTATAATTATAAGGTTCTAACATAATCTTATCAAATGACTAGGCATTATTATATGGGTTTTAACCCAGATCGAGAATTGTTACTCATAGTCACTAGCCATGTATTGCACTAAGTTTAACAGAGTACGATTCATGTTCTCTAACACACCGATATGTTAAAAGACTTGACCTGAGAGAAAATCTCATTTTCTTTTAGTTACGCAAGGATTACATAGCTAAGTATTCGACTTTTTGATCCGATCGAATCGGTTCAAATACTTCTTTCATTGTGTTTTCTATTTTATCAGACTTGTGTTTCATCAAGAACACGTGTCGTAATAAAATAAGAATTCATTATCCAGCTTATTTAGACTTGAGTCCGAGTACATTTGCATATACGAGACAACGAGTTCACCAACTCATTGTTCCATTGTCTTACAGATGGAATTTCGACCATCATACAGTTGAGACACGATTCACTAGTGTCGTTCGACTCATAATACGAGAGGTCAGACCCTTCTTTATGTGACTTGTGAAGCTTAGTCTCTTCAGTACGGCCTAGTCTTATTTTGCCGTATAATATTTGCTACTAACTTGCGTATTCATGTATTAACTCTTAATAAAACATTGTTATACATTACATCAAAACAGTTCTTCTAAAGTAATGTGACGACATTCGCCAAGTGTGGTATAAGTTCCATGTGGCCTAAAGACAACTTTTGTTCATTAGCCAATATGTGAGACTATATTCCTTTGTATAACAATTATTCTGAAATTTTAGACATCAAACATGTCCCATTTTCAGTTCCTCCTCTTATGCCTTAAACCAATTATTCTTTCTCAATGAATTTTCCTTGGTGCATTCTCCTTTCTAAATCACACTTAGACATTTCATGTCCTAACACAAATATTAGCTATGCAAGCATCACATGCATCCAAACACTTGAACTCTACATCCTTGAGGAGACTAAACAAGTTACTCATCTCAAGATCTACTTTGGATACATTGTCTTGCACCGCTCTTACACTCATCTTTGAGTCAAACAGTTTGATCGAAGTTTCAAACATTGCAGATTGAAACTGTTTTCCTTACAACCTTGAGGAGACTTAACAAGTTGTACGAAGAAATGTGCTTTAAACATCAGTATGTTCAACCTGCCCATGTTCATATAGGCGAGTGTTAAGTAGCGTGCTTTTATTGTGTTAGATTTTAGAGCTTAAGGAAATCATTGTCCTTAACTCAGTATTAGGAATGACACTTTAATATCAGTGAGAATATAGTTTGGTTTATCAAATATTCCTTAACTAATCATTTTGTCCAGTTGACTTATTTATTTTAAGTATATTATGATTTGGATTCCACTTTGGTAAACCATAGAATTACCCTAGTGTAGCATATGTTCATGATTTTTAAATATAGTTAAAATGGTTTTTATCCTACTATATCCTACCACTATTTCTGTGATCATCTTTAGCCATATAAATGAACGAATATAGTTATTTAATGGGGTAGGGACCTAACCACACTGAGCTTCACAACATTGAGGAGACTCAACAAGATGATCGACTCTGCAGTTGGTAGATAATCTCATTATCAATCATATCACATGTGACTCCCTATTGGTTTTTACCCCTAGTCACTTATGATTTTGAGGAGACTCAACAAACCATAATGACTAGTCTAGTCGAACCCTTGTTTTTGTCTAATATTAACTTACACTGATACTCGAGGAGACCCGACGTAGCGGTTTGGGTTACTACCAGACTACATCTCATGTATGATGGAGTCGGTTTCTAAAAGAGACCATGTCATATCTTAAGGAGACTCAACAACTATGACAAGCGTCTTTTAGTCCCCTAATCCAAAAAACAAGGAGGGCTACGGCTAACCTTGAAGAAGATTTTTAACGTAATTGACTAGATATAATCAACGATATCACATAATCATAATTCGCATCATTGCGGTCCAGCAGAATACGGCCAGGGATTTGGCTAGGCCAGGATCACTATCCCCAGTCGAGCTAGGGTGATCCACAACAATAGTCAAAAAACACTAGACCGGATCATGGTCCATTGAAGGAAACTTATTATTCATATGTGTCCCGTCGATTAGAAATGGCTTCATTAAAACTAGTTAATCCTATCAACTAGTTGAATCCTAAAATTCGAAATTATTAGAATTGGTTAATAACTTTTTGTTAATTTCCTTATCAACTATAAGTATTTTTAAGGTGCCATCCTAATCATGTATTAGGCATTTTAAAATTCAAGTTGCAACAATTCAAATCATAGCCTTTTGTTCGAAATTATTATTAGAACAATTAAAATAATAATTAGAAGAGGGCAACCCTAAATAGGAATTTAATATGTTGCAACAATTTTTAAATCATAGCATGTCCAAAAATTATCTCATAATTTTCTAAAAGGTTTTTAATGGCTATCCTAAAAGTCTTTCTTGAATTATCACATAATCAATAAAACTAATATAACCATTATCAACTAAACAATTTAGCTAAGCATAACAAAGCAATTAAAATTTATCTCATAAAATTTTCTTGCTAAACATGTGACGTGCGTTTATATTTCATATATTCACGCACGTTTTCTTTTGTGTTTCTCCGTGTTTTTCCGCCGTCTCTTATTCGTTTTCGTGTATTTTCCCGTTTTCTTTCACTTTTCTTTGTTTATCCATGATAGCAGGGGATTGACCACGTAGGGGACGTTTAACGATGATATCCCAAGTCCCCGGAGCAACGGGAGAAGTCACGCGTGATCCAGGGGTCAAACGCCAAAGAATTCAGCTTTCAGCCCCTCACCCGGTCGGTTGGCCATCTCCAACCGATCGGGTGATGCACGCGTGCACCACCCGGTCTCTGCCGCAGCTCATAAGGAAGTCACCCGACCGGTTCGCAGACCGGTTCAGCGGGGGCCTATTCTCTGTTTTCTCAAGTAAAATGCCAACCGATCGGGTGACTCTCACCCGATCGGTTCATCTGTAGCTGAAGATGAAGAGCTGAAGACACGGACGCCGAACCGATCGATTCACCCGACTACTCCAAGATCCAACCGGTCACTCAAGAACTCACCCGACCGGTTCATGTGATCGGGTGAAAGCTCGCCGAAGGCGACGACCGAAGCAACAAGCTGCTCACCCGATCGGTTGACATTTCAACCGATCGGGTGGCCTTTTCTTCCGCTTTCACGCACTGCTGCTCATTCATTGAAGATCTTCTATCATTCCAGAAGGATTTTGGGTGATCTCTTATTTTTCTAGCGTCGGCATCGTCGTTAGCTTTCCAACGATAGGTCGCATGCCCAAATCCGATTTTTCTAGATTTTTCTGGAATTTTCTAAGCGCAGCTATGTGCTGAAACTGGCTGCTGTCTGAAATTTCTCTTCAACCGATCGGTTGACTTGTCAACCGACCGGGTGAGATCTGTTTCTGCGTATCTGAGCTCTCTGTTTATTCCACCCGATCGGGTGAGTTTTCACCCGATCGGGTGGGCCGTTTTTGACAGTTTTGGACCCGAACCGGTTGGGTTTTGAGGGGGCTTATAAAAGGGAAGTTGGAGCACGACTTGGGAGGATTCTTCTGGAGTTTTTTAGGGCTTTTTCAGCCCCTTTGATAGGGGGCTTAGGTTAGTTTAGATTAGGTCTTTTGTTCAATAAATCTTGTAATGGATTGAAGACTCAATTGCAAGCTAAGTATTTTCTTCTCTCATTTTCTATTGTTTTGTGTTATTTTCTTTGTTGCTTGATGGTGAATGTTTGTTTGTCATTATTATTGCTTTATATCATGTTCTTCACCATCGAGTAGTGTTTGATGAACCCCTAATACGGGTTAGGGTAGGATTGATGCTTGGAAATTTACATTTGGCTTGGTTGCATGGCATGTGTTCGATGAAATGTGTCAATGGGGATTTCTAGCAATCTGGGTCCAATTCGTACGACGACACACTAGATGTGTTGGGGATTGGGGTCCGGTGCTTGTCCTGTCAAGATCCGCTTCGATGTATTGCTAGAAATCACATTTGACCTATTTGGCCATTAGGGTTACGCGGGGGTGTTTCATTGTCATTGGCGGGAGAAAGACCGCCTCTGACCGTCGGGCCAAGGGGGAATAAACTTGGCGGTTGACCCCCTAGCCATAGCTCACGCCCCTAGCGTTGACATCGAGTCCTCGCGCGTGGGAACGGCTTGGACGAAGTGTTGGGAGATATCATTGTGGCCTTAATGCTCCCGGTTGCGGAAGGTGTTAATGGACACGGGAGTGCCCACTGTCCGGAACCGGGTAGGCCTAGCGTGCTTGGCACCGACCGGAATATCGGGCCATGGACACTAGGTACCACCTTTTGGGGCAATGTCTCACCCTGGGTCAAGTCAAATGCCAAGTGTCATGAGTGCTCTAGCCCGTGTTGGCGGGGATTCATTTTGTGTCATTTTCATTTCTTTCTTTTATTTCTACACTTCACCCACATTATCCGCGTAGCTAGCACACAACCTAGGCGAGGCTAGTAGCCACTCAAGCCATCCACCTCCCTGTGTTCGATAAACCCGCACCCTACACTAACCGTGCACTTGCGGTAAAACGACACCGCGCCCAAACCGTAAACGGGGCGCCGGTCAAGTTTTTGGCGCCGTTGCCGGGGAGGCGTTCGGTTTGATATTAGCTTAGCTTGGGTTCGTTAGACTACGCATAAAAACACAAAAAATTTATTTTTCTTTTTTTAAAAAAAATATATTCAATAACCAAGAAATTTTTCCCCCACCATTATATTATCCTTTTGTTATTCTCTTGTACTATTGACGCTCCTCTCTAGTTTCCTTATTTTTGTTGTCCAGGTATCTTTGGTGTAACCATGTGGAGATCAAATTTCGATGCTCAGATGGGAGGATACGATCCTTATTCAGTTGTGGGTTGTGAGACTTGTGGGATGGTGGGGCACATGTATTATGATTGCCCATTTACGCTTGAGAGCCTCCCCCCGCTCCAAGGCCAAACATTTTCCCACAACCTTAGCCAAAACACCTCCCATCCATTTCCTCAACCTTATACCCCTCCACAAACACAAGAAGAATCAAGCCTCATGTCTCTCCTTGAAAGTGCCATGTTTAACCAAGGCCAAATATTACAAAACTTGATGGTACCAATCACCGAGCCGACACCGAGGAGAGGGGATGCAGGAGAGGATATACCCACCTTCATGGTTGAGACCACCATGCCATCGGCCACCGTAGACACATCTCATGCCGATGCCCCAATTTTCCCACACTACCACTTGGATGACGAAGCATTTTTTGATGATGATAGTGAGGATGGGGAGATTTCTCTAGGATCTGTGGGAGAGACTTTTCATCTTTATTTGGATACCCCATATGAGTCTTATGAGAGCACCGAGGAGACCACAGAGCTTATGCATACTGGCGAGGAGGATGTGCGTGAGGACGACGACACCACGACCACATACGAGTGGTCCGCTCCACATCCACCTCCACAGCCATCTCTGTCACAGCTTCCTCCTTGGTCGGTGGTCAACCATGAGGATGTCATTCAGGACATCGGGCAGATGGAGGAGCATGAGCATATCGTCGAGGAGGATGTACATGAGGGCTTGGATACGATCGTCCACTTCATGGAGCCCGAGCCACATCTACCTCTACCGTCACGCTCCACTTCTTCTACGGCTGAGCATCTACTTGAGCATATTGCCCCTATTCAGGGAGATTTTCATACTCACTCTCACTCCACATTTGAGTCTCGCTTTTCACGTCCTATTTCTTTAGACTCATATATATTTGACACACCATATCTCTCGCAGGACACAGGATCTACTTCCCTTGAGGTATGCTGCGGTGTGTCACCACCTGGAGAGCCACTTCTCATGGAGAGCGAGGATTTGGTCGTCACTAGTACAGAGGATAGCGACCCATTCTCAGGGAGTATTCGTCACCCGTTTACTATTCTCCCATCTTATGTTGATGATTATCTCTGGGATACATTTATTTCGGGAAATAATTTCTTGCCATGGACTAATGCACCTCGTCCTTTGCAGGTCACAGGTGGACACCTACGAGGGATGCTTGGAGGTGCATTGCTTGGGTCCATTGGCACACGTGGCACAGCGCTTCTGGCGGAGCCACAGAAGGAGCAGTTAGAGCAGCTACCTGCCCCACTTCAGATCTTGGATCCGCCTATGCTCAGGTGTATCCTAATCCAGTAGTGTAAAAATTTACCGCTTTCTAGTTTAGATTTGAATAATCTCGTCTCCTCTCATTAGCGAGGGGAGCGTATCTAGGATTTGCTTTTGCATCATAATAACCCATCATGTCGTGCCCTTCTATCATTTCACCCCACATCCTATTCCGAGGAGAACGAGCAGACTGTCTCTCCTGCATTCTGATTTCTTTCTTTTCCGATTTTCCCCAAGCATATTTCTACATCACATTGATCATATCATTTTGCTAGCATTGTCATGTTCAGCTTGGGGGAAATCGACTTTTGTGTGCATGTTTTCGTGTGTCGTTGTTGTGTGTTTGTGTCTTTGAGTCCTTCGTCGTGTTTTATATCTTTTATTTGAGTGTTTCTGTTTCTTTATTTTTTACTTTCGTTCATGTGTTTTTCGTGTTTTTCATTTTTTGTGTCCGTGCACCCCCCCCCCCATTTTCATTGCCCTCCCGTATTCACTACTATTGCATTGAGGACAATGCAAGTTTCAGCTTGGGGGAGTCACACTTCGTGCGTCATTTGTCTCTTTTTCTTCGTTATTTAAGTTGTTTTTCTCCGTGTTTTTCTTTTTCTTTTTCTTTTCTTCTTTTTATCTCTTTCTCCTAGAGATGAACCCTATGATGAATTGCCATGAAAATCACACGCACACCTTGCACGGCTTCGATACTCACATTCACTAACCCTAGGATATCGAGTCCTCTTGCATTTCATGCATCGCGGGTCCACTTAGCTTTTTGTGAGTCGTGCGTCGTGCCTAGCTGTTTGGTGTGCTTCTACTGTGTGATTTTACTTTATATACCTGTCCAGGAATGACCCCTAGATTATCATGCTTCGATTTGAATATGCGGTATTTATTTCCCCTGTCTGCTTCTGCATGTTATATATATATATATCGGGTACTTCATTTCGCATGTGTCGGGATTCCACAATTAAGGACTAGGACAACCCATTTAGCCTATGCTCTATTTAGCGAGAATAGTTTCTTTTGCCCAAGTGTTTAGATTTCGACTTCTTTTTTGTTTTACTTGGTGCAAATCCCCTCGTCGTGTACCGTTCTCCCACTTGGGAGAGTACACATGTGTATAGCCAAAAACCAAAAAATCCAAAAAAAAGAGAAAAGAAAAGAAAAACCCAAAAAGAACAGAAAAGAAAAATTTTGTATAGCCAAAAAGCCAAAAAAAATACAAATACCCAAAACCCAAAAAATTTCAAGTGTGAATATTTTTCCTATCGACCGAGAATAAAGGGAAGGCGAGAATTTGCACTGAGTGTTCTACTCCACATCATCTCAACCCCCATCGTTTTCGAAAACACTTGGCTTAGGAACTTTTTAGCTAGTATCTAGGCTATAGTGGCGTGATTTCCTTAACCCTAGTTGTGGAGTCCCCGATACATGATACGCTTCTATTCTCACTCCTCTCATGCATGCTTGAATTTATATTCGCCGCTTAATTCAATTCGGATCGATATTTTGGGTCATATCTTGGATTTGTGTATATCGAGCCTCATAGCACATCGTAGAAAGCATCACCATTTGCTAGCACACGACCACGCTCACTCGCGCTTCACTGCGTGGACCCACGACACTTATTTGGACTCGCTTTCCTAGGTTTAGTGGTGTGATTTGGCGTTTGCTTGCTTGGTGTGTCGTTTTTGATTTTGGTGGCTCTGATGGACGATCTAGGGCTTAGAGTTTTCTTCTTCTTTCTTCCTCTCTATTTTTCCCTTCCGAGCTCCTACTCTCACTCGTCTTCCTCGAGGACGAGGAAGAGTTCAGCTTGGGGGATTTTGACGTGCGTTTATATTTCACATATTCACGCACGTTTTCTTTTGTGTTTCTCCGTGTTTTTCCGCCGTCTCTTATTCGTTTTCATGTATTTTCCCGTTTTCTTTCACTTTTCTTTGTTTATCCATGATTGCAGGGGATTGACCACGTAGGGGACGTTTAACGATGATATCCCAAGTCCCCGGAGCAACGGGAGAAGTCACGCGTGATCCAGGGGTCAAACGCCAAAGAATTCAGCTTTCAGCCCCTCACCCGGTCGGTTGGCCATCTCCAACCGATCGGGTGATGCACGCGTGCACCACCCGGTCTCTGCCGCAGCTCATAAGGAAGTCACCCGACCGGTTCGCAGACCGGTTCAGCGGGGGCCTATTCTCTGTTTTCTCAAGCAAAATGCCAACCGATCGGGTGACTCTCACCCGATCGGTTCATCTGTAGCTGAAGATGAAGAGCTGAAGACACGGACGCCGAACCGATCGATTCACCCGACTGCTCCAAGATCCAACCGGTCACTCAAGAACTCACCCGACCGGTTCATGTGATCGGGTGAAAGCTCGCCGAAGGCGACGGCCGAAGCAACAAGCTGCTCACCCGATCGGTTGACATTTCAACCGATCGGGTGGCCTTTTCTTCCGCTTTCACGCACCGCTGCTCATTCATTGAAGATCTTCTATCATTCCAGAAGGATTTTGGGTGATCTCTTATTTTTCTAGCATCGGCATCGTCGTTAGCTTTCCAACGATAGGTCGCATGCCCAAATCCGATTTTTCTAGATTTTTCTGGAATTTTCTAAGCGCAGCTATGTGCTGAAACTGGCTGCTGTCTGAAATTTCTCTTCAACCGATCGGTTGCCTTGTCAACCGACCGGGTGAGATCTGTTTCTGCGTATCTGAGCTCTCTGTTTATTCCACCCGATCGGGTGAGTTTTCACCCGATCGGGTGGGCCGTTTTTGACAGTTTTGGACCCGAACCGGTTGGGTTTTGAGGGGGGCTTATAAAAGGGAAGTTGGAGCACGACTTGGGAGGATTCTTCTGGAGTTTTTTAGGGCTTTTTCAGCCCCTTTGCTAGGGGGCTTAGGTTAGTTTAGATTAGGTCTTTTGTTCAATAAATCTTGTAATGGATTGAAGACTCAATTGCAAGCTAAGTATTTTCTTCTCTCATTTTCTATTGTTTTGTGTTATTTTCTTTGTTGCTTGATGGTGAATGTTTGTTTGTCATTATTATTGCTTTCTATCATGTTCTTCACCATCGAGTAGTGTTTGATGAACCCCTAATACGGGTTAGGGTAGGATTGATGCTTGGAAATTTACATTTGGCTTGGTTGCATGGCATGTGTTCGATGAAATGTGTCAATGGGGATTTCTAGCAATCTGGGTCCAATTCGTACGACGACACACTAGATGTGTTGGGGATTGGGGTCCGGTGCTTGTCCTGTCAAGATCCGCTTCGATGTATTGCTAGAAATCACATTTGACCTATTTGGCCATTAGGGTTACGCGGGGGTGTTTCATTGTCATTGGCGGGAGAAAGACCGCCTCTGACCGTCGGGCCAAGGGGGAATAAACTTGGCGGTTGACCCCCTAGCCATAGCTCACGCCCCTAGCGTTGACATCGAGTTCTCGTGCGTGGGAACGGCTTGGACGAAGTGTTGGGAGATATCATTGTGGCCTTAATGCTCCCGGTTGCGGAAGGTGTTAATGGACACGGGAGTGCCCACCGTCCGGAACCGGGTAGGCCTAGCGTGCTTGGCACCGACCGGAATATCGGGCCATAGACGCTAGGTACCACCTTTTGGGGCAATGTCTCACCCTGGGTCAAGTCAAATGCCAAGTGTCATGAGTGCTCTAGCCCGTGTTGGCGGGGATTCATTTTGTGTCATTTTCATTTCTTTCTTTTATTTCTACACTTCACCCACATTATCCGCGTAGCTAGCACACAACCTAGGCGAGGCTAGTAGCCACTCAAGCCATCCACCTCCCTGTGTTCGATAAACCCGCACCCTACACTAACCGTGCACTTGCGGTAAAACGACACCGCGCCCAAACCGTAAACGGGGCGCCGGTCAACATGCAACTTAAATTTTATCTCATACTTTTATGTTACATCAAAAAATTATCACATAATTTTAAAGATTTAATTTTAAAATTAAATTAAATCTAATTTTCGAAAAAAATTTCGAAAATAAAAAACGTTGCTTTAAAACGACATTTTTAAAGTTTAAATTAAACATCCATCTCATGGGGAAACATGCTGTATCACATATATTTTATAAATAGCAAACCATAGATCATGTAGACCTTGGCTCTGATACCACTGCAGAATTTTCTGGGTCCTTAAGGCTATAAATCCGACGTTCGGCCTAAGTCGGACGGACGAAGATATCAAAACAGCAGCGGAAAATCATCTTAAAACTATTTTAAGACAAGACCTAAAGATTAACAAACCCTAGCCAAGATCTCTACTATCCCGGGGTTGGGTTCGACCAACCCCTAAGGATATATCTATCTAACATTTGCAATTTATAAACGCATGTTTAATTTAAACTATATACCTTTTACTTCGTTTCCACAGAATACGAAGCGTCGTTTTCAGCAATATTTCTTTGGTTCCCGCGCCGCTTCTCCCAAGCCAAACCGCGTCCCGAGCCGCACCTCGTCTCGAGCCGAACTGCACCGCGTCTTGAGGTGAGCAACACCCTTGTCGCCAAGCCAACCATGCGCCGAAGAAGATTTCACCTTGAGTGGATCCTTCGTAAAGATTTCGGATCCGATCCGAGCTCATTCGTAGCTTTGCTAGAGCCCGAACAGGAACAAGAAAGAATTTAGGGAGAAAGAGAATATTTCCTTTAAGCTCAGATACGAGCTTCATCACGTTTAATAGAGCTACTCAGATCTGGAGCCTGGGACGGGTTTCAATGAGGGGAGTAGGCCCCTATTCATATAGGCAGCTGGCCCTCCCCTTCACTCCATATCCGATGTGAGACTATTAATTTTGGAAGAAAAAATTAATTAAAGTTTGCCTTTTACAAAGGCCAAACTTTAGTGAATTTTTCATCCATCACAGTTGAGTTTGGCAAGTGATTCTACCTATCAAATCGAAGAGCACTGAATGGTGATCGCATAGAAACAAACGGGGCTCAATTCCGACGTCGTTTGCCCCTCAAACGTACGCACGAAGTTGATCAAAAATCAGAACTTCGTATAAAAACAAGCCGTCAGAAATCAAGGTTCAAAACACTAGCAGTGGGGGCCCACAAAGGGCCCCACTATCTTGAAGCGCGCGCTAGCTTGCTGGACGCGTGCCCAGCACGCGCCTTTTATGGCAGGCGCTCATGGAGCCCACTTTTTGGGCGCCAGAGAATTATTGGGCCGGGCCAAAATGCAGTTTTCATTTTTTTAAACCTTAAAAAAGATTTTTTTTGGGCCCGGTTATTTTCTTTGGGCCTTTCCCCCAATTTAAAACTCCTTTTAAATAGCTTTATTGGACCCGTTTGAACTCCAATTTGAACGCGGTTTTATCCCCGACTTTCGTGGAAAACCCCTCTTCATTTCTATGCACTTATTGTCAAATATATTTGTAAACGATTTACAATATATTTTATATTCCTATTGCATCATATGAAATATCCCACATCTTTAATGTTCTAAACTTATATCACAAACTCTTTGCGACTTATAAAATCCATTTGCATCCACTACAAATAAACCGAGGGCATACATCCTCCAACAAAAGCGCCCTCTCTTCTTCATTTGGCCCCCGACCAGCTCAGAGGGACCCCCTCGAAGCTGGCCGAGCCCTCCACTACAAAGGCCGGGTCGTCAAGAATGATGACCAGACCTCCCGCAACCGAGGGAGGATTCTCGACAACCGAAGTTGTGACTAGGTGGGCTTCCATCGGCCTCAATGTCTCGACCGGTGCCTTGGCCGCCCATTGCATCTCACCCTCCAGATGGCGTGGCACGTGGCCAGAAGGATTTTCCCAAGAGCCCTGGAAGCCCCGTCGAATAAGTTAGTGCACGTCGTAGGGATGCTTGAACTCCCTACCCTCCATTCCTACAGAAGAAAGGAGAATCAGGGTAAGATAAGGAGGAGAACGAAATCCAAAGATCGGCTTTACCAGGGGACCACATGACGTTCTAAAGGATGAGATTGTCCAGCAGGGTCCAGACCGATCTCTCCTCCTTATGCAAAGAAGTCAAAAAATCGACCGACGCTCGGTCGACCTCTGAAAGAGTCAACACAACCTCTTTGGTGCCCGAAATTCCCCAGCAAGTAAGAATCTCAGCATCCCAGGAAAGGTGACGAGAACGAAGTCGTTCTTCCAGTCGCTGACCCAACGGGGCAAACCCATCAAGAATTCCCTGCCTCTCCTAGCGGCAATATGAATCCATGTCCCCCGAGGAGATAGACCGGACCCGTTGGAAATAGAAGAAGAGCGGTAAGGTCGGCGCCAACCCGTGCAACCGACAAATCACAACGAAGCCGACCAATGAAGGGATCGAATATGGGGTCAACTAGCACATGGATACCTGTAAAGAGGTCAAGACCCGGACAAGGAAGGGGTGAAGAGGAAAACGGAGCCCTAGCCAAAACATCTCGGTATACACCCCGATCTCGCTGGCATCAGGAAAGTAGACCATTTCGTCAAGAAATGGGACCGGACTCCCTATGGATAAGATATTCACTCTACTCTGATCTTCTCAGCTATGGAGTAGGGAACGGAAGAGATCGCATTGAGAACCGCCGTAGGGACGCAAAACCCCTCAGCTCTGGAAGGACCCCTTCGCCAGATCAAGTCGTCAAAAAGCAAACCTTTACCCTTCTCAGGGGCCACTTTGGACTCAAGACACGGATGGGCTCCGATGGCCACAATAGGATCGTCAGCCTCAGTTGGATTCCCAATCCTCAACACCCTCTCCATCAACCAGAAAAAAGACGAAGACAACAAAGGCAATTACTCGCGAGAATTCGGAAGGGGACGCCGAAGATGGGACGGACATGGGAGCTCTCCAAAGTCGGGAAGAAATAACAACTGAATCAGGAAGCACGAAGAGTGATCACCTCTAAACCCTGTCGTTTTATATGGGTGGCGATTCCAAATCCAGACCATCCAAGATAGGGGACGTGTCAACATCCCGAAGGAAACGACTCTTCGAATCCCACACCCAAAGGGCGGGAGAATTCTCAGTGCCATACGCCATGATGAATTTCATTTAATGTGCCACCTCGACTGACGCTCCCGTCAAATCCATCTGCATCACATCCTTCGGACCGAACCGCCACATACCGAACGGCCCGAACGATTGGGGCAATTGATACAACCCTCCAAATGGGTTGGAGATAGGCAAGCCGACCGATAGGCCCGAAACTGCACCGGGATCGGGCCCAGATGGGTCCAGGAGCGGCTCGGGGTGCAATACAGCAGCCCAAGACCGCCAATTGATAGAAGATTGACCCCGCTCGAAGGAAAAAACTGTTTAGGGATGTATGCCCGCAGTTCATTTGTATCTGATGCAAATGGATTTTAATATTAGATGTGGAAATTTTGCATATGATGCAAAAGGGAATTAAATGTGTCGTAAAATATTTACGTGCATATTTAATATAATAAACACGAGGAAAATGTTCCCTGAATGACGGGATCGTCCTGGTCTAAACCCAGGTTCGAACATTGTCCAAAACGGACGCCAAACGCACAAGATAGAGCCAAAACAATGAGAATGTGCACTTTTGGGCATTGCGGGTTAGGCGCCCGCTAGGTGGCCACCCGACCCACCTAAGAAGGCATGCGCGCATAGGGCAGACCCGCACCCGCAATGTGGGCGGCCGCCCGCACCTGCTGGCAGTGGGCGGGGCCAGCCAGCCAGCTGCAGACGCGTGCTCAGCACGCGCCCATGCATGTGCAGAGCTGGGCACGCGTAGGGATGTGGGGCCCACTCGGTGTGCCCCACTATTAGGGTTATTTGAACCTTAGTTCTATTTTCCACTTTTGGCGACTGGTCTATGTGTAAATAAAGGTTTTGGGCTGACTTTGGAGCCTAGTTTAAAGGGTCAAACAGACTAGGAATGGAGTGCAGTTTCTTCATACACGTTCACCATTCAACTCTCTTCGCAATGATGTGTGACATCGCTCTTGGAGATCAAAGGTGGGAGGGATTTAATTAACCAAATATTGCCTTTGTGAAATTCATGTTGTGTGTTAAGAAAACTCTCCAAACACATTTAGTCCCACATCAGAAATGAAGTGAAGGGGAGGGGGCAGCCACCTATATAAATAGGGGCATATTCCCCTCCTTGAAACTTGTCCCAAGCTCCAGATCTGCGTAGCTCCATTAAACGTGAGCAAGCCCGGATCTGAGCTTAAAGTAAATATTCCCTCTTTCTCCCTAAATTCTTCCTTGCTCCTGATCGGGCTTTAGCAAAGCTACGAAGGTGTTCGGATCGGATCCGAAGTCTTGACGGAGGATCCACTCAAGGTGAAACTTTCATCGACGCGTGGTTGGCTCGGCTACAAAGGTGTTGCTCGCCTTGGGACGCAGTTCGGTTCGGGAAGCGGTTCAGCTCAGGACGAGGTGCGGCTCGGGACGCGGTTCAGCTTGAGAGAAGTGGCGTGTGGACAAAGAACGTTGCTGAAAACGATGCTTCGTATTTTGCGGAAACGAAGTGAAATGTATGTAGTTTAAATATTCATACGTTTATAATTGCAAGTGTTAGATAGATATATCATTAGGGGTTGGTCGGACCCAACCCTGGGATAGTGGAGATCTTAACTAGGGTTGTTTCTTTAGGGCTTGATTTAAAAATGTTTTAAATCTGTTTTTTCTGCTGCTTGTTTGTTTTCATCGTCCGTCCGACTTGGGCCAGACGTTGATTTTATAGCCATAAGGACCTAGAAAACCTACAAAACTGCTCCCAGATCACGCTGGCCTTGATCACCATTGAAGCCACAATTACGTCCGCCGTGATCGCCATTCAATGGACTATCAATGCGGGCGGGCACAGAGGGAGGAATGACAAACACAATGAATGCATTGACATGCGAGACTCCTATAAGAGACCCCAAGAACAAAACACCAAGGACAGAATTCTGGATACTTGGCACTCAGGTATACCATCTCCACACACCTTTTTTCCATCTTACATTTCTCCTCCATATATAGCTCGGCCTGGAAACTCGTGATTGGTCTCTCCGTGAACCAAGCTCGATTCCATCAAAGTACTTCTCAATCAAGATCTGACTTAGGCATCGGAGGGGACTTGGTCGGAACCAATGTCCGACCCCCTGACGAGCTTCCTCGTTTTGCAGATCGGAGGAGACGGCACCCAGTTGAAGCTCCCCTTCAACATCCGATCAATTGGCCTCAAGCGTCCCCCGACCAAGCATTCGCTCTGCTGATCTACCCCGGAGGCTCCCATCACGCCGAAGCTTTCATTCAGTGCATTGTCGCTCGGATCCATGCATTGTCGCCATAGGGCCTGCTCGTCCGATCAGCCTCGAAGGTCATCTGTGTCCTCCACGTCAGCGACAACCTTCAGACCTCCATACTACCAACCAGTGGTGAGAAAACACCCCGAAACAAATACAAACATTGTTGCGGGGTGGAACTCGCGTACAATGAATTTGTATTATGGGGAACCAAGGGCACGGTGGTTATATTGACAAGAGGATTTAGATGGGCTATTTAACAAGTGATTAGTGGGATGAAGAGGCTAAGCTTGCCGCCGGGGGAGGCCACGGAGTCAAATCTCGCCGGACGCGACGGTGGAGGATCGGGCGGCGGGAGCCGAAGGCGGATGTCGACCCAGGGGCGAGCTACCCTGCACAGCGAGCAACTCGTCAGAAGGGCCGGGTTGGGGTCCAACCCTTAGCCCCTCCGATGCCTAAGTCAGTAACTGGACTTAAAGCGGGGGCTAGGCACGCAGGTCGGACTGAGGGTGTGTCGACCGTACGTGACGAGCTATCAGTGGGAGAACAAAGATATGGACGACCTTTGCCCTCGTGTGTGAGTAAGGGGATTCAGAGGGAATTTGCCAACCCCCTCACCGTAAGAAGTGAGGGGGTATTTATACCTGATGGGAGATGATTAGGTGGGGCTGACCTGGCATGCTGACTCGACGTGCTGAGCTGGCTCTGCTGTCAGCGGAAGCTTCAGACGAGGATGTCAGGAACAGGAGTAGCTGCCTCGCTTTTGTCAGATGGCGCAACGGCCAGGGGCACTTTTGTCAGGGTGTCAGGGCCGAAAGCATTAAGTGTCAGGGGGCTCAGCGGCCAGGGGTGCTTTGTCAGATGGTCGGGCGGCGCTAGTGTCAGTCGTGTCCTTACACTAGGTTGTTTGTCGTGCATGATGAACTAAAGGCCCGGCAATGCCATCCCCGACGGCGGGGTTCGTGGGGACCCGCCGGGTCGACCTGTTCGTGGGTTGTCCGGCCCGGCCGCGCACCTTTTCGGTCACGGGTCGTGGACCGCTAGCAGGGAAGGATATACACGTGCCTCTGTCAGCATCCCAGGCTGCACTGTCTGGGTGCTCCCCAGACGTACGGCCCCTGGCGGGCCGAGCGAATGTGGTTGTACGCCTCGGCCGGGAGGGGGGCGCTGCGAGGTGCGCCCATTCCCATGTAGCCTCAGATCTCCGGGCCGGCGGTCCCTTCGCAAAGGGGTGAGTCAATGAGGTATATCAGTGGATCTGGGCGGGAGTCAAACTCCTACGATCTTTGGGTCGTAACAGTTGCCCCCGGCATTCGAGTGCGAGGCGGGAGCCCGGCTCGGCTCGGATGACGTAACGCCACCTCCCTTCTAACATGGTTCGGAGTTGGATCCGCACTCAGGAGTGGCGACACGGCTCCCGCGGAGTATGTCCCACTGTGACGGGATCGTGAGATCCCGTCCCACGTGGGGGCAAAGCGAGGAGGTGTGACACTGTGATTTGGGGAGGGGCGTTGCCTTTTAACGACGCACCGTTGTATGTGTCGGCTGGGTCGGACTTTGGGGGAACCCAATTTTATTGAGAAGGCCATGGTTTTCGTGGTGATGTGTTTACCGGACGTGGTTGTTATTTTTGCGGGGCTCTAACCGCCCCGTGTCTGGTGAAATTCCTAGCTATTATGCGCTTGGGCTTATGGTGAGGAGTCCGTAGGGAAGAATATTATCCATCAGCCTTTACAGGAGATCTTGACGGTATTTACAACAATAGGGCATGTGTGACCAAACCAGTGGTTGGGTCGGGAGGTTGTTTTAACTCGTCGCCCGCTGCATCGGGGTGAGCGGATCCCTGTTTGTCAGGCGGGCCTACCTCCCTTCCCTTGCTTCATCGTATTATGTCTCGCCGTCTCCGTGCTGGATGGTTGCCCGGCCTCTCCGGGGATCCCGTACATCGAGGGGGAGCCCTGGAGGGGGCGGAGGACGAGGTGGCGGTGGTAGCGTCGCCCTCCCGGGGGGTGTCTGGCGGGCCGGCAGGTGGGTCGTTGGGAAACCCGTTGGGGGTTTCCACCCTCACACCCCGTGGGGATCGGCGTGGTGCGGATGCCAATTGGGGTGTGGCGGCCCGCTGCTAGTCTTCCGGACCGGCTGTTTCATCTGGCTAAGAGCCGGAGGAAGGCTGGCAGGCGGGGCTTCCCATGTGTAAGGGGAATACCCTATTGGCGACCCGCTTGTAAGGGGAACATCCTATCAGAGGTCGTGGAGTGGAAGCGGTCACTGGTGGAGGAAGTGAGGTCCGTCGGTGGACATCAGCCTTCTCCGTAGTTGGGTGGGGCGTCTCGGGCTTTTTCATACCCAGTGTAAAGGGATGCGATTCCTTCTCGTGTATGTTCTCTCCCTCCCTGAACTCTGACAGGGGGTACTTATAGAGGGATTCTGCGGAAGGGTTCGCCTTGGATAATGTGAGGGACTGGCGCCATTAATGGGCTCCGTCGAATCACGCGCTTTGGGAACCGCTTTTGCCTGGCGGTATCTGACGCGGTTCGACTGCCCTGGCCTCTCGGGGGGGGCGTGTTGCTGCTGATGGCGTGTTTCCCGAGCGCCCTTTCATTTCGTCGAGTCGCATCGTGGCGCTGCTTTATCGGGACCAGGCGTATATCCGATAGGCATTGGCTTGCAACCGGTCCGCCCCGGTTTACGAGGCCTTGTCCTTATTCCCGGGTTTGAGTTCTCGAGGATCATGGGCCTAATCGGGGCGGCGGAAATTTAGATGTGGTTTGGGTGGCCAGCCTTGGGTAGTTGGTCGCTGTGCGGTCCGAACCGGCTAGCAACTATCGAGGTGAGCGTGTCGCCCCTGGGAAGCCGGTCTTTGCCGTGTTGTATCGGGGGTGTTGTCTATTTTGTTTTCTTGCGTGAGTACAATTACTGCCCCCAACATTCCCTTGTCCGAGAGCGCGAGGTCTGGGGGGAAGGGGATGTTGATGGTCGACGTGTTACCTTTGGGTGGGACAGGGAATCACCGGATAGGATTGGGATGAGACATGCCGCCCTATCACGGACATGGGCGAACCATAGTAAGGTTGACCCCTGGGTGTCTGTCGCGAGGGGATTTTTCCTCGGGCGGGAGTGGCCCCGCAGAGCAGGCCTCAGTTCAACACCTTCCCCTTTGCCGGAAAGGTATCGCTGAGTTTAGTTCACGAGGGGTCTCGTTTTGAAGCGTCGGTCCTTCCTAGTATCGGGTAGTTCAAACTATGGGTATGTACTTCATGGGCGTCCTCAGTTAGTGCAGGGGGAGTGTGACGCTCTGTCCCTCCTTTCCCCGCCGTGAGGGGTGGCCCAAATTCGTGAGCTCGTCCGGCCATTGGCGGGGGGGGGATCGTTTTACACGAGGGCGTTCTCAGAAAGTTAAAGTGACTTTGATAGGGATAGACATTTTCATTTAGATTTACAGGAACTCTTCTATGGTTCGCACATGAGTGCATAGATTATCGCCCGTTGGGGGGTAAGATCCGGCCCGAGGGCGGGCCGTGGAGCTGTCCTCGCCTGCAGTGGACTACCTCAGGATTTATGGGTTACCATCTGCGGGGTGGGCCTTTTTATCTTCAGTTGTTCTTGGCGCCTAGGTGAACGCCCTTCCTCCGCGCTGAAGGGTTGCAAGGTCTCTTCGGCCAGGTGGATGCAGTAGGGAAGCTGTCTTGATGTGGCGGTTGTCCGGGGGGATCCTGACGATCGGGCCGCCTCCCATCCATTGCTTTGTCATCTCCCTCCACGCCTCATGGTTTGGGTTTGAGGGTGGCGTTAGGATCTCGATTGTTCGGGGGCGGGCTGACACACCATGACTCGCCGTTTGGGTTCATCGGGGATGCAGCCTTGCCGAGGTCCCCGTCCGGAGGTCGCAGGCGAGGAGGTGTAGGCCTGCAAGCCTTGGTGGGCTTTTGCCTTTCCTGCCGACGGGGAGCGGATGCCTACCTTCCTCCGTCTCGTCTGGTTTGGAGCAGACGGAGGAGTGAAAGGTGGATTTCCCTTGTGTAAGAGGAATATCCTATCGGCGATCCGTTTGTAAGAGGAATACCCTATCGGATTTCGTGGAGATGGAGCAGCCACCGCCCAGGGAGGAGGGAACCTTTGGTGGCCGGTGACCTCCCTTTTGTTTGCACGGGGCATCTCGGCTCGTTTCCCCGCGGGTGGGGGGTGTCGGGGCCGATTTCTCATCCCTTCCAAATCTTTGTCCCTCCATCTTCCGAGAGGGTGAGTGGTTTCTTTATAGGGGGATTTTGTTGACGGTTTCCCCCTAATTACTGCGGTGAGCTGGCATTATTAATGGGCTCCTCGAAATCGTGCCCATTGGAAACCGCTTTTGCCAGGTGGCGCTTATGGAACCTTTTTTGGGGCGTGTCATTATTGGTGGCGTATTTCCCGAGCGTCCTTTCGTTTCGTCGAGTCACATCGGGGCTGCCTCCTCGGGACCTAACGCCTGGTTTGTCCCGGTTTACGTGCCCTTGTCCTCCTTCCCAGGTTCGACTTTTCGGGGATCACGGGTCTGCCAGGTCTGGGGTGTGGTTACGTGGCGAGGCATATGCCCTGTCCCGGAGGTCTGGAGGGGGGGGAGCGGGCGCGTAGCCCGGCCCGTGCCCTTCTCTGGTTTGGGTGGCGAGGGTTGGCCCTGCCCCAGAGGTCTTGAGGGGGGGAGCGGGCGCGTAGCCCGGCCCGTGCCCTTCTCTGGTTTGGGTGGCGAGGGTTGGCCCTGCCCCAGAGGTCTTGAGGGGGGGAGCGGGTGCGTAGCCCGGCCCGTGCCCTTCTCTGGTTTGGGTGGCGAGGGTTGGCCCTGCCCCAGAGGTCTTGAGGGGGGGAGCGGGCGCGTAGCCCGGCCCGTGCCCTTCTCTGGTTTGGGTGGCGAGGGTTGGCCCCGCCCCAGAGGTCTTGAGGGGGGGAGCGGGCGCGTAGCCCGGCCCGTGCCCTTCTCTGGTTTGGGTGGCGAGGGTTGGCCCTGCCCCAGAGGTCTTGAGGGGGGGAGCGGGCGCGTAGCCCGGCCCGTGCCCTTCTCTGGTTTGGGTGGCGAGGGTTGGCCCTGCCCCAGAGGTCTTGAGGGGGGGAGCGGGCACGTAGCCCGGCCCGTGCCCTTCTCTGGTTTGGGTGGCGAGGGTTGGCCCTGCCCCAGAGGTCTTGAGGGGGGGAGCGGGCGCGTAGCCCGGCCCGTGCCCTTCTCTGGTTTGGGTGGCGAGGGTTGGCCCTGCCCCAGAGGTCTTGAGGGGGGGAGCGGGCGCGTAGCCCGGCACGTGCCCTTCTCTGGTTTGGGTGGCGAGGGTTGGCCCTGCCCCAGAGGTCTTGAGGGGGGAGCGGGCGTGTAGCCCGGCCCGTGCCCTTCTTTGGTTTGGGTGGCGAGGGTTGGCCATGTCCCAGAGGTCTTGAGGGGGGGAGCGGGTGCGTAGCCCGGCTCGTGCCCTTCTCTGGTTTGGGTGGCGAGGGTTGGCCCTGCCCCAGAGGTCTTAAGGGGGGGAGCGGTCGCGTAGCCCGGCCCGTGCCCTTCTCTGGTTTGGGTGGCGAGGGTTGGCCCTGTAGGGAAATATGCCCTCAGATCCACTCATGAAGGGTTTGGATACATAGACAGAAATAAACTCATGAGTGGAAATAAGCTCTGATACCGGCCTGGGTGCGTCCAGGCACCTGGGCGAGCCCAAGCGCGGCCTGGGCTCTGCCCAGGCATTTTCTGCGCATGCAGCTGGCGTGGGGCCCACCCGTGGGCCCACCTCTAGGGTTTTGAACCCTAATTGTGAAGAATCAAATGACGGCTCAGTTTTTGCGAAAAAACTAGCCTAGGGCTGATGTTTGAACACTCAATTGGAGGGTCAAACGAACTCCGATTGACGAACGGTTTTTTCCTATGCGTTCACCGTTGAATGCTCGTCGTATTGATAGGTTGTATCAATCTTGAAGCTCAACGGTGAGTGAGTTAAAATTCACGGAAGTTTGCACTTTGTGAAGTGCAAACTAACTTGATTTTAATTAACCCATTAAATAGTCCCACATCGGATTTTGAGAAAAGGGGAGAGTCCGCCGCCTATATAAATAGGGGTCTCCCCCTTCCTCAAAACTTGTCCCAAGCTCTAGATCTGAGCAGCTCTCGTAAATGTTGGAGCACGCTCGGATCTAAGCTGAATTAAAATTTCTCCTCTCCCTATAAATTTCTGCCTTGCTCCTGAGGGCTCTAGCAAAGCCGCAAAGGAGTTCGGATTCAGATCCGAAATCTAGGCGGAGGTTTCACTCGCGTGAAACTTTCTTCGGCGCGTGGTTGGCTCGGCAAAATGGGATTGATCGCCTCGGGATGCGGAGCGGTTCGAGGAGCAGTTCGGGGAGCGGTTTAAGGAGCGGCTCGGCGTGGGACGGGAACAGCTCGGAAGACGGTGCGGAACATCTCGCCTGCCCCAGGGCTGAGATTCCGGGTATGTGTTTAAGCTTTTCATTTAATTATTCGCAGTAGTTAGATCCCTCTTGGGGTGGTCAGATCCACCCCAAGTTGGCAGAGTTCCTGGCTAATAGGGTCTGGTTCCTTAGGGTTGCATGTTAATTAGATTAACATAAAAATTTTCCGCCGCATTTCTGTCTATGTTCCGTCCGACTTAGGACGGGACTAGAGTTTTTGTGCCCTAAGGGTCCCAGAAAACCCAGCATTGGTATCAGAGCCATCTCTGTATGCTGATCTAGGACTGCGAATTTATTATTTGAATGCTTTTACAGAAAAATGTTTTCTTTAAATTTATGCGATAAATTTAAATTTTTTTTTGTTTAAAAATTTTATATGATAAATTTTAAACATGTAAGTTTTAAAATGGAATTTTTTAAATTTATGTGATAAATTTTAAAAATTGTTTTAAAGCTTTAAAACTTTATGCGATAAGTTTAAAATGTTGTTTAAAAATTTATGTGATAAATTTTAAACATGGAATTTTTTAAATGATGTTTTAAATTTATAAGATATTTTAAAAACTGATTTTAAAAAGTTTAAAATTTTTATGCGATAAATATTTTAAAGTAGCATGCAAATGTTATGATTTTTAAACAAGCTTTTACTTTATGAGATAAAATAAAATGTTATAAAAATCATATTTTTAAATTTAAATGTTAAATTTAAGTATGCATGCTAAAATTGTTTATGCGATAAACTCTAGTCTATTTAATTGTTAAATAGTTTTACACTTTTTATGCGATAAAATTAGTGTAATTTTAATGGCTATGTCTTCTTGTCCCTTATTTGATAACACAAGACAACCCTTTAGGTTAGCCATTAAGTAATGATTAAAATTTACTAATTGAATTTTAATGACATGCTATGTTTTAATAAAACATTAACAATGCTTCAAGACCTAATTACTGATTAGGGTAGTCCTTTTAATGAATTTTTAATTTTAATTGTTATTATTAAATCATTAAATGACTTCGCTTTTAGCGTTGGTTAATAAATTTATTAAAATCCTAATAACGATTTGGATAGCACGTGAACCTTATAGTTGATAAGGACTTAATAAAAGTTATTAAAAAAATCCTAAAATTTTGAATTTAAGGATGCAACTAGTTGATAGGATTAATTAGTTGTTAATAAAAGCTGTTTAGTCTATGGCACACATACAAAAATGACAAGCTTCATTCAATGGACCATGATCCAGTCAATGTGCTTGGCTAAGAGTTCTGGATCAACCCTTACTAGTCTAAGGGGTAGTGATCCTGGCTTAGTCAATTCCATGGCTGTGTTCCGCTGGACCGCAATGTCACGAATCATGATTGTATGACACCCTGGACTATATCTAGTCAATGCGTTATAAATCTTATTAAAGATTAATCCGTATCCCTCCTTGATTTTGGAGCTTGGTAACTCAAAGAAGACAATTATAGTTGTTGAGTCTCCTCAAGCTATGACATGTATATCTTTAAGGAACAAACTCCAACATACATGTGATGTAGTCTAGACTTGACCCAAATCGATACGTCGGGTCTCCTCGAGCATCGATCTAAGTCAAATCTGGACACGAAATCAAGGGTCTGACTAGACCAATCATTATGATTTGTTGAGTCTCCTCAAGATCATAAGTGACTGTGGGTAAAAAACGATAGGGAGTCACATGTGATGTGATTGACTAAGAGTTAGTCTACCAATCATGGAACCAATCAACTTGTTGAGTCTCCTCAAGGTTGTGAGGTTCAGGATGATTGGATCCCTCTTTCACTAAATTTTAATTCGATTAAATCGTTCGCTATTAAGCTTTGAAACGATCGTAAAAATAGTGGGAGGATATAAATAGATAAAAGCCATTCTACCTATATTTAATATTGAACGTATGCTAAACTAGGGCAAGACTATGTTTACCGAAGGAATCAAAATATAAATTTTAATGGAATTAGTTAATTGGTCAAATAGGTTGATTAATTGAATATCAAGTTAAATTCTAATTGATAGAATCAAAACTATATTCTCGTTGACATTAAAATGACCTTCTAAAGAACAGACTTAAGAAATATGATTTCATTAAGTTCTGGGTCCAACAAATAAATTCACGCAACATGTCACTCGTCTCTATATGAGGCATTTTGAACATATAGGATATTCGAAGTATGTTTCTCCCTACAACTTGTCGAGCTACCCTCAAGGTTGTATGGACAAACAATTCTGATCCGCAAAGTTCGAGAATTCGATCAAATTGTTTGAGTCGAATACGAGTGCATGAGTGGTGCAAGACTATGTATCCAAACCGGATCTTGAGACAAGCAACTTCTTAAGCTACACTCAAGATTGCAACTCTCAAGCGTTTGGATACATGAGTCGCTTGCATAGCTATTCATTTATGTTGGGCCATTTAAATATCTAAATATGATTTAGAAAAGGAAGAAGGCACACCGGAAAGTCAATCGAGTTAAATAGTTTAATTTATCATTAGTAAAGGCATAAGTAGGAGGAAATAAAAATGTGACATACTCTGATGTCACGATTTCATGATTATTATTATACAGAAGTTTAACACATTTTGACGAATGTCGTCACATTGCTTTTGTAGCAATGAGTAAATATGTATAACAATAATATATATATATATTAAATGTTAATATATAAATACACAAGATAGTAGCAAACTTATTTGACAAAATAGACTAGGCCGTATCAAGAGACTAAGCTTCACAAGTCACATAAAGAGGGGTCTGACCTCTCGTATTATGAAGTCTACGGACACTTGTGAGTCTTATCCTCTTAGATAAAATGGCTGAAACCCATCTGTAAGACAGTGGGAGAATGAGTTGTCGAACTCAGCCTGGTACATACTGATGTACCCGAGTCTAGATTAACCAAATTAAGTTATTCGTATATTTTATTAAGACACGTGTTCTTGATGAAACACAAGTCTGGTAAAATAAAGAACGAAATGACTAAAGTATTTAAACTGATTCGATTAGATCGAATGGTCAAATACTTAGCTACATTAAATCTTGCGTAATTAAAAGAAAATGTGATTTTCTCTCAGGTCAAGTCTGATAAACACATCTGTGTGTTAAAAGGTATGAATCACACTTAGTTAGACTTGGTGTGATCCATCGAAAGTGACTCTGAGTTTAGTCCTCCTTCTGGGTTAAGTCCCAGATAGTAATGCCTAGGTTTTGATAATGTTCTGTGAGGGCATTATCAATAAGATATTCATAAAATCAATCATTAAGAAGTTGTATAATTACTCGAATCTCGTAAGACGAAGAGTCGAGTTAGACAGCATAACTGATGATGACTTAGTCAACTTCCGGGATGAAATTCGGAGAAGTAACTCCGATTTAAAAACTTGATGCAATCAGAATAGGTCCGTGTGCGTAAATAAATTTTGGAATTTAGTTTACGTGTACAAGGAAAATGTTTCCTCACTTTCTGCAAGTAAATCTTTAAGTTGAAAGATTGGTGCAGAAAGGAAAATAGTGAAGTGCAATCATGTTGGTCGAGAACGGTTTTTCCATACTAATTCCTATAAAACGGATTATAATGAAACCGTTTTCCACCAGCAGATGTGTACAGAACTACTCGGACCAAACTCGATGCAAACGATTAAGTTGACCATGAAAATTGGAGCATTCACTTACAAGTTCGTTTTTCTAAATATGATTTAGACGGACCAACTTATATGAATTAGCCAGATAGTTTTTTAAGGTCAGTGGGAGCGTGTAAATTACATGTGAAGCATCAAAGGGATGGAACATATATTTTGACAAAGTGATCAAAAGAGTTTGATACTTTATCAAAAATAAATATGAGCCATTTGAAATGACCCGTAACTAATTTAAATGATTATCGTAAGGTACGATGAATTGGATAAGATCCAAGTAAATTAAAATATTATGGATTCCGAAAGACCAAATGAATTATTTGAATGAGATTCCAATGGTTGGTCTAAACATAGAAATCCTTAAGTCTATAGTGTAGACGGTTTTAGCAGATCCACTCATGAAGGCTCTACCACATGAAGTCGGAAAACTTATGTGTAAAACGGTATGAGATACCGAGATAAATGGGCCTGAGTGCAAGTGGGAGATGTTGAGAGATGATACCCTCGAGGCTATCTATCTTCATGTGTGCATAGCACAAACATCTTGTTCGAAATAACAGTAAGATGTTTGGTAATAATTTATCTAAGTTATTTTATAATGTTGTTAACATTAGACATTAACTTAGGTAAAGTCCTAAGACTTTATGCAAGGTTAAACAGGTATCGAGATGAGTATCTCGATCATGGAGAAATGTTTGGCCGTTTGTAGCATAAGTCTAAAAGGGTTCGTGGTCGTAGATGTTTCGAGACAAGGATATCGAAACATCGGATAGACCATTGTGTCTTAGTCTTCACCGTATAGCGGTGGCGATGATCTCATGATCGCTTGACTTGGCGAAGTCGTTGACGAGACACATGTGTTCATTAGAGAATGAGTTCACTGAATGATCCACAAGAGTTATCATATGGTTATATTGACCAATCTGTCAATGATGACTCTGAGTGATGATAGGCTAGTTGGTCTTTTGACTTGAGGTCATTTTGACGAATCTATGCGTGAACGGTGCCACTTAGATCAAATGACCTAGCTTCGAGGCAAGCCCCGTCGAAAGGTCTTTGATTGGGTGACACTTGAAGCGTATGAGGAGAGTAATGACCAAGAGAGGATTCGTCTCTCCCGGTCAATGGGAGTTAGTGTCGTAGGGTTAGTTCGATCTTTGGTAAAAACTCTGGCCAGAGTATGTTGGAACAAGTCTAACATGATTTGACTAAAGATTGATAGAAACTAACCGGAGTCAAGTTATTGGGGTTGACAGTTTGACCGTACCCCAGACTTGATCTACACGACATAGTTTAGACGAAGAGACTATAACTGCGGAATTCATCACGGAAACAGTCAGGGTAGTCCCGACAATACTCATGTCAATGAGTTAACCACATAATGATGATGCCTGAAGCAGGGACGACAGCCACTGCTCGTGGTCACTGCCGTATAGGGCTTCGAGCCCAACCTGTTGTAAGGGTCAGGCTGTAGGGTCTCACACAGAGTGCGATTCTTTGTCTAGTAATGGGTAGAAATTAGTTAGGGAGAATAATTTGCATTTGATGCAAGGGATAAAGTATTGCAAAAGATGTTTGCAAAAATCTCCAGCATTCGGGATAAATGATCCTCAGTGCAAGTGGGAGAAATGTAGGGAAATATGCCCTCAGATCCACTCATGAAGGGTTTGGATATATAGACAGAAATAAACTCATGAGTGGAAATAAGCTCTGATACCAGCCTGGGCGAGCCCAGGCGTGGGCCTGGGGGCGCCCAGGCGCGGCCTGGGCTCTGCCCAGGCGTTTTCTGCGCGCGCAGCTGGCGTGGGGCCCACCCGTGGGCCCCACCTCTAGGGTTTTGAACCCTAATTGTGAAGAATCAAATGACGGCTCAGTTTTTGCGAAAAACTAGCCTAGGGCTGATGTTTGAACACTCAATTGGAGGGTCAAACGAACTCCGATTGACGAACGGTTTTTTCCTATGCGTTCACCGTTGAACGCTCGTCGTATTGATAGGTTGTATCAATCTTGAAGCTCAACGGTGAGTGAGTTAAAATTCACGGAAGTTTGCACTTTGTGAAGTGCAAACTAAATTGATTTTAATTAACCCATTAAATAGTCCCACATCGGATTTTGAGAAAATGGGAGAGTCCGCCGCCTATATAAATAGGGGTCTCCCCCCTTCCTCCAACCTTGTCCCAAGCTCTAGATCTGAGCAGCTCTTGTAAATGTTGGAGCACGCTCGGATCTAAGCTGAATTAAAATTTCTCCTCTCCCTATAAATTTCTGCCTTGCTCCTGAGGGCTCTAGCAAAGCCGCAAAGGAGTTCGGATTCAGATCCGAAATCTAGGCGGAGGTTTCACTCACGTGAAAATTTCTTCGGCACGTGGTTGGCTCGGCGAAATGGGATTGATCGCATCGGGATGCGGAGCGGTTCGAGGAGCAATTCGGGGAGCGGTTCAAGGAGCGGCTCGGCGTGGGACAGGAGCAGCTCGGAAGACGGTGCGGAACATCTCGCCTGCCCCAGGGCTGAGATTCCGGGTATGTGTTTAAGCTTTTCATTTAATTATTCGCAGTAGTTAGATCCCTCTTGGGGTGGTCGGATCCACCCCAAGTTGGCAGAGTTCCTGGCTAATAGGGTCTGGTTCCTTAGGGTTGCATGTTAATTAGATTAACATAAAAATTTTCCGCTGCATTTCTGTCTATGTTCCGTCTGACTTAGGATGGGACTAGAGTTTTTGTGCCCTAAGGGTCCCAGAAAACCCAGCAGGCCCTGCCCCAGAGGTCTTGAGGGGGGGAGCGGGCGCGTAGCCCGGCCCGTGCCCTTCTCTGGTTTGGGTGGTGAGGGTTGGCCCTGCCCCAGGGGTCTTGAAGGGGGGAGCGGGCGCGTAGCCCGGCCCGTGTCCTTCTCTGGTTTGGGTGGCGAGGGTTGGCCCTGCCCCAGAGGTCTTGAGGGGGGGAGCGGGCGCGTAGCCCAGCCCGTGCCCTTCTCTGGTTTGGGTGGCGAGGGTTGGCCCTGCCCCAGAGGTTCGGAGGTTCGTGCTGAAACACTCATGTGGAAACAACCAAGTTGGGGAAAGCGTATATCTTGTATATATAAAAGAAAAACTTACAACTATTGGTAGAACTTTAGCAGGTGCTTCGCATTCCAAGGATGGGAAAGCTCACTCCCGTCTGGGGTTGCCAAGATGTATGTGGCTGGTCCGATGATATCGATGACCTTGTAGGGCCCTTCCCATTTGGCGGCCAGCTTCCCCCGGAGGGCGGTCTCGGGTCTGAAGGTGGCGTCCCTTAGGACCAAGTCGTCGATCCTGAAAGTCCGCTTCTTCACCCGGGAATCGTAGTGTCGTGCCATCCTCTGACTGTGCCTGACGAGGTTCATCCGGGCTCGGTCCCTTATCTCGTCCACCAATTCGAGATTGAGGCCGAGCCCTTCTCCATTGATATCTTCGTCGAAGAGTTTTAGCCAGAGCATCTCTTCTCCAATTTCTACCGGAACGACCGCCTCCGATCCGTATGCCAGCATGAACGGGCTTTCTCTGGTCGAGGCCTTGTGGGTGGTGCGATAGGACCATAGGATTCCCGGCAGCTCGTCGACCCACGCCCCAAGGGTGGCGTCCACCTTTTTCTTCATAGGGTTCAAGATGCATTTGTTTGCGGCCTCCGCCATTCCGTTGCACTGCGGGTGGGCAACGGACACGAAATGGAGTTTGATCCCCCCAGCCCGAACAGAAATCACGGAAGCCTTCGCAATCGAACTGCCTTCCGTTATCCGTGACTATCGAGCGAGGTATCCCGAATCGACATATAATGGACTGCCAGATAAAGCCCTTCATGTCCGTCCATGTGATACGTGCCAGCGGCTCGGCCTCCACCCACTTCGTGAAGTAATCCACGACGACGACTAGATATTTTCTTCCCCCTGAGGCCTTTGGGAAAGGCACAAGGATGTCGAGTCCCCACTTGGCAAATGGGATCGGGCTCACAATGGGCATCAAGTTAGCCGGAGGTGCGATCGTACGTCGGCAGAATTTCCGGCACGCCTCGCACCTCTTGACGTACTGAGCCGCGTCCTGGAGCATTGTCGGCCAATAGTACCCCTGGCGCATTACCTTGTGGGTGATGGTGCGACCGCCATGGTGGTTTCCGTAGAAGCCTTCGTGCACTTCGCGGATGACTTGCTCAGCCTGCTCCGGGCCCAAGCACTTTAGGTAGGGCAGGACGTCGAAGTTTGCGCGGTGGTGGCGGTATAACACTCCGTCGAGGAGTACGAATGACAGGGCCCGTCTCTCCACCTTTTTAGCCAGCATCCGCTCCTCGGGTAGGTCCCCCGTCTCCAGGTACTTCGTAATGGGGGTCATCCACGTCGTCATCGTGCCCGCGCACATTAGCTCTTCCTCGTCAATGGTTGGGGTCAGTAGGCTTTCGACGTAGATGGCCTTCCCGATCTCGGTCACGGAGGAGGAAGCCAGCTTAGACAGGACGTTCGCCCGAAGGTTGTTGGAGCGGGGCAAGTGCTGGACGTCCGCTCTTTTGAACTTGCGGAGCTCGATCTGGATGCGCTTAAGGTAGCGCTTCATCGTTTCTTCCTGGGCCTCGAAGCTCCCTTGGATCTGTTGGACGACGAGCCGTGAGTCGCTAAGTAGCAACACGTTCGTCGCCCCAACCGCCCTACTGAGCTTCAGCCCGTTGACCGCGGCCTCGTATTCCGCGACACTGTTGGTTACCGGGAAGTTGAAGCGCAGGGCGTACTCCAACAAGCACCCGTCGAGGGTTTGGATGACGATACCCGCCCCTGTCCCGGATCTCATCATGGAGCCATCGACGTGTATGGTCCATAACTCGTCCATGTCCATCTGGGAGGTCTCTGAGGGTTCTGCCGCCCCTGCTCCCCGCGGGGGCGCGGCCGCCGATGGTGGCTCCGGTTGGCCTCCTAGGGCGCCCCTTGCGGTGCATTTCACCATGAAGTCGGCCAACGCCTGGCCCTTGATCGCCGTCCGAGCCTTGTATGTTATGTCGAACTCACTGAGCTCGACACTCCAGTTGAGCATCCTCCCCGACCGCTCCAACCTCTTCAGGTTTTTCTCGATGGGCATGTCGGTGTGGACGGCGATGGGATGGGCCTGGAAGTATGGTCGGAGCTTTCGAGCCGTGGTGATCAGACAGTAGGCGGCTCTCTCGATGGGACTGTAGCGAGTCTCCGCCTCCCGGATGATCCGGCTGGCGTAATATACAGGGCGCTCCACGCCCCCTTCCTCCTTGATTAACACGGAACTAACAGCCTCTTCGGTGGTCGCCAAGTACAACCCTAGGGGTTCGCCTTCTTCCGGTCGTGCGAGGAGCGGCAGGCTTTGTAGGTAAGCCCTCAGCTCCGCGAACGCCCGCGCGCAGTCGTCATCCCACGGGATCACCTTCCTTTTGTCCTTTGCTTCGCCAAAGGTAGTGTGTAAGACCCTGAAGAAGGGGAGTGATTTCTCCACTGATTTCGACAGGAATCGCCCCAGAGCGTCGATCCAGCCGTTCAGCCGTTGCAAATCCCGGATCGTCCGTGGTTCCGCCATATTAATGAGGGCCGTCACCTTGTCGGGGTTCGCCTCGATACCCCGTGTCATTATCATGAAGCCTAGGAATTTCCCCGACTGCACGCCGAAGATGCACTTCCCGGGGTTCAGTCTTAATTTGTATCGGCGGACCCTTTGGAATGTCACCTGTAAGTCGGTGAGGTGGTCTGGGGCCCTCCTACTCTTTACCAGCATGTCGTCGATGTAGACCTCCAAGTTTCGTCCGACCTGTGGGCTGAATATTCGGTCTACCATCCTCTGATAGGTCGCCCCGGCGTTCTTCAGTCCAAAGGGCATCTTGGTGTAACAGAAGGTGCCCTTATCGGTGACGAAGGACGTCTTCTCCTCGTCCTCCTCCGCCATCAGTATCTGGTTGTAGCCCGAGAAGGCGTCCATAAAGCTTAGCAACTCGTAACCGGATGCCTGGTCTACCAAGTGGTCGATCCGTGGGAGGGGGAAACTGTCCTTTGGGCACACCTTGTTAAGGTCGGTGAAATCGACGCACATGCGCCATTTTTCGCTGGGCTTCTTCATCAAAACGACGTTGGCGAGCCAGTCCGGGTAGTCTACTGGCCGGACAAACTTGGCTTTGAGAAGCCGCTCTACCTCTTCCTCGGCCACCCTCTTCTTCTCGCCCCCCGCGCTCCTTTTCTTCTGCCGGACCGGTCAGGCTTCTGGGTCCGCGTTCAACCTATGGGAGATCACCGTCGGGTCAACCCCCGGCATGTCTGTGGGTGACCAGGCGAATATATCCACGTTTTCCCGGAGCAGGCTGACGAGGGCCGCCCTTAGGGCGACCGGGAGTTTCGTCCCGATGGAGACGGTTCTTTCTTCCTCCGCGGCTACGGGTACCTCTTCGACCTCCTCGGCCGGGGTCGGCCGTTGGTCGCAGAAGTCCTCCCTCTCGTCGGGGATGAGGACCGTAAGGGCCTGCTTCGGGCTCCGGCGCCTGACCGGCCCCTTGTCGCGGCATCTAGGCACCTCCTGTTTTCCCCGCACCAGTCCCTCCCCCCGCGGGGTCCGGAACTTCATCATCTGGTGTAGCAGGCTGGGGAGCGCCTCTATGACCGTCATGTATGGGTGCCCTATGATTCCGTTGTACTCCGATGCGACGTCGACGATGACGAATCGTGTCCCCCTGGTGACGACCCTCGGCCCCTCCCCCAGAGTCATCGGCAAGGTGATCGTCCCCACCATGGGGATTGCATGGCCGGTGAAGCCGAAAATGGGGCCCGCGCAGGGCCTTAGGTCCGCGCGCCCCCACCCCATCCTCTCGACCATTGACAAGAACAGGATGTCGCAGGAGCTTCTGGTGTCGATCAGGAGCCGGCCGACGACGACCGTCCCGATCTGAGCCTCGACGACGAGGGTGTCATCGCGCCGACCTCCAACCTCCCGTTGGTCTCCCTTGGTGAAGGTGATTGGGGGTCAGTTTGTCTTTCTCCGCTTTGGCCTGCTGTCGGTGCCCGCTACCATCACCTGCCGGGCACCTGCCTCCGTGATCATGGGCGTCGCCCCACCCGGGGCGGCCCCCCGCTTATCATCTCTATGCGCATGATCACCCCGGGGGTCGCGGCTCCTCCTGACCGTGGTCCACTGACGGCTCCGGCCCCTGTGCCTCCCGGGAGGCTCTCTCTCCTTGTGTTGCCTGCCTGTCCCCCACGAAGCCTCCCAAGTGGCCTGCCTGGATCAGCCGCTCGATCTCTCTCTTAAGAGTGTAGCAATGGTCGGTATCGTGGCCGTGGTCACGGTGATACCGGCAGTACTTCCGGAGATCTCGCTTTGCCGGATCCGACCTCATCCCTCGAGGAGGCTCCGGCAGCAGTCCGGCCCTCGTTGCCGCGGCCAGGACCTCTAACATGGGGGCGCTGAGCTGTGTGTAGTGGGTCTGCTGGGGGCCTTCCTGTCTCAGAATGGCTCGGGTGGGCCCCTGGGCTGGGGCAAACTCTCGGGCCGGGCCAGGGCGATCTTGCAGGCGTCGCCCCGTCGGGTCGCGCCTTGGCGGGGCCAGCTGGTCACGCCCTCGATGCCCCTCTTCTTGCCTTGGCCGAGGGTGTGATCGGGGCTCACCTTGGAACGGTTTCACCGGGGGAAATAGGGCCTTTGTGTCGAGAGTCTCTTCGGCCAACGCATGCCTCTTCGCCATAGCAACCAGCGCCTCATAGTCGGCCGGCGGATCTCGGAGCAGGGATTTGTGGAGGCTCCGAGTCCGCAATCCCGTCTTGAAGGCCAACATGAGTACCTCGTCGCCGCAGGTCACCACCGCCCGTCTCTCGTCTTGAAAGCGGCGCAGGTATCTACCTGTCGTCTCCCCTTCTCCCTGGACTATCGTGCTGAGATAGTCCAGTGGCTTCTTCTTCGTCCGCCCAGCCCGAAACTCTTGGCAGAACTTGTGGGAAAGCTCGCCAAAGCTCCCAATGGATCTCGTGGGTAGGCTGAAGTACCAATCCAACGCCGTGTCCCTCAGACTTTGCGAGAAATGCCGGCACAGGAACGCCTCATCCACATCCTGCGCCTCTATCGCCCCCCGGTATTGTTGCACGTGCGTGAGGGGGTCACCTCTTCCGTTGTAGGTGGCGAGGTGGGGGGTTTGAACCTTACTGGCCTTGGGGCGGACGTGATCCACCGTGCCAGCGGCGTGGCCTCCTCCGGATAGGTAGGGCGCTCGGGCGCATCCCTCCTTCGCCATTCGGGGGTCTGGCTCCGGTCGCGCCTCGGCTGCCGACGGTCCTCCCGCCCCAGGGAGTAGCGTGACGGTCGCCTGGGGGGGACTCCTTCCCCGGGTTGAGGATTCGACGGGTTGCGGGCTACTGTTCTCCCAGTACCATCGCCCTACGGTCGCCTCCCCGGATCTCCATCCGCTCCTGATTCTCCCGCAGAAGCCTTTCGCACTCGGCGGTGAGGAAGTGCAGTTGTCGACATACGGCTTCCTCGTGCAGGCGATCGGGGGAGTGGCGCTGGCGAGGCGGACTCCCTCCTCCCGGTGGGGATCTGGCCAACAGCGGGCCACGCCCGTCCCAGGGCCGCCGGCCCATCGCCGTCACCTCCGGGATTTCTCGGTTGCCTTCGTTCTCCCTCCACAGCCTTTCGCGTTCCGCGACGATGAGGCGGAGCTGGTGGCGGGCGGTTTCTTCGTCCTGGCAGGCCCGCCAGGCGGTCTCGGCCGCTTCGTCCAAATGCCTTTACGCGGCTGCCGCCTCCTCCCGGCGCCTCCACAGCCGCGTGATTTGGAGTAAAAAGTGTATATTTATACCCCCTAACTATCCTCATTTTGTGCTAAAGATTACACTTAATCGTGCTCTTTTGGGTATATTTTCATTTCATATCAATTTTAGGGCTTACTCTCATTCTTGGCACAAAATACGGTTTTTATCGTACTTATTGGCTTCCTACTATTTTTCACATGCTCCTGGTATTATTTTGATCATATTGACAAATTTTGAGAATTATTTGAGCAATAGGTTATTTTATATGATTTTTGGAAGTCAATATTTGGTTATATAAGTCATTATATTTATTTTCACATCATATGGACTAATTTCCACTTCTCCTATTTTTCAGGTACTCCTGGGATTTTTTTGGATTTTCTGGAATTTTTCCAGAATTTTTAGGATTTTCTAGCTATTTTTGGAGATTTTTGGAGCTAGAATGACATTTCTGTAAATTCTGGAAGGAAGAAAAAAATATACAGCGGAAAATTTAATCCCGCCCCCCGGTTTGCAAAGATATTATTTTTGGGCCCGGATTTCGGGTTTGATTGAAAAAAAAAGAAAAATAGAGCAGGGGCCTGAAATGAATTGTGTTCTGTTATTTCCTGGGCTGAATACGTTTTTGGGTGGGGAGCTTCGTTTTTTTTTGTTTTTCTTGCTGTTTTTCTTGGGGGTTCTTCTTCCCCAAAGGGCTTGGCTAGGGGAGGAGGCCATGGATGAAGCTTGGAGCTTGGAGGAGCATTTGGGAGAGGAGGATTTCCATCTTGGAGTGGCACTTGGGTGAAATTTCTCCAACTTCTTATGTTTTGATTTAGGGTTTTACATTGTAATTGGATGATTGATTTTGAGTAAAAACATCTCCTTTTTCATTATGAATGTCTAGATCTCTCTTGTGTAATTGTGTTTGGTGATTGTTGGTTGCTTGGGTTGTAAAATTCATCTCTAGCACATTTTATTTTCTAAATTAGTGTATGAAACTTGAGTTAGCTTTGTTTATTGGAACCCTAAGGGGAAATCCAAGAAGAGGATTATCCTAGCGGACCCTCTCTAATGCGCTTATTGTCTATTACTCACATGGGTTTCATTCACTACTTATTGCACCCCACTTGTTCGATGAAATGTCGTATTTTCCGATTGAGCTCCTTTAGCCAGGAGATCAATTGAGTTATATTTGGGGATGATTTCTTGCGCCCACTGCCTCATTCACATGCACACCACATGAGTCCTCCTCGTTACTTGCCGATTCGGCTCTCCACCCCTAGTGCGTAGGATAGGATTTTAGTTTCCTCACGTTTTTCACCACACTTTTACCACTCATCCACTGTTAATTGAGATTGTTGTAAAACACTTTATTTTTCATTATCGATCAATTTTGTGAACGTAGAACGACTTGTCCCTGTGATCCGACCCGGTACTCACCGGTTATTTTTATATTGCATTGACGCTCCTATGCTTGGGAGCGGAAGGCGTGCACTTGCGCGTTTTCCGAGTCAACCAATTGGCGTCGTTGCCGGGGACAACGGTTTCTATTATTAGCAATTTTTGATTGATTTTGAAAGCTTTAGTGTGATACTACTATCTCTTAGTGTGAGTCTTTTCGATTCTTCATCTTTCACTTATTGTTCATCTTTATTTATTTTACGCTTTTTGAGTCTTTTTGATTGTTTATTTTTTCAAACATGGCAAGTACTTCAAACTCTCTTGGGTTTGACATGCGGGTGACCAAATCCCTACCGAGATTCCTTGGTAAGGTTGCGGAGAGCCCTTACTTACATATTAAGAAGTTTGAGAGTGCTTGCACGCTTCATTTTGATGGGAACACATGTGCAGAAAAGTTTTATCTTAAATTCTTTCCCTATTCTTTGGATGGTAGTGCATTAAATTGGTTTAAAGTTTATATCTCTCATATTATTCCATCTTGGCCTGTACTAAAGCTAAAATTTTGTATGAAGTTTTTTCCATCTTACATGACCAAAACATGGCAAGGAAGAGTTGTGAACTTTGGTCAGCGCATCGGTGAGACATTTTTTCAGGCTTGGACGCGATTTTCAGAGTTGGTGTACGGTTGTCCACATCATGGATTTGACAGGGTGCGTCTTCTTGGGTTCTTCTTGGAGGGTTTGTTTCCGGAGACGCATGATTTTGTGGATTTGTTAGACAACGGTCACTTTTTGGACATGGATGAGAATGCGGCTTGGCGTTATTTGGAGTCCTATAAGGAGGAAGATCACATATTGGTTGCGACTTCAAATGAGCCAAGACATGAAGTTTTGGTCCACCAAGCCCCGAATGAAGAAGATCTTTTGGATCTCACCCCACCGGTAATTGAAGAATTGAGTGTCCCATGTCAAGTAGTAGTTGAGGAACCAAGTGTTGGCATGGAGGAGTTGGTTGAGCGGGTGGAGGAAATTGTCTTGTTGGCACCTACTATTTCTGCTGGGCCGTGTCAAATAGTTGTTGAAGAATTGGTTGTTGACATGGTGGAGATAGAGGAGCCGATCGCGCGCACACTTGGGAGTGAAGTGGGCGAGGAGGATTGTTCTTGTATTAATGAGCCCGTAGAAGAGGCAAGCGAGGATGAGTTTATACCACATGCTATCATGGATCTCGAGCTTCCCTCTCCTTCGGTGGTTTCTATGGAGATATCTCTTCCTCCCCCGATTGATATTGAATGCCGTGGGGATGAACTTCAAACCACATCACTTTCTACCATCCAGGGAGTTTTCTCACACATTCATCATACTTTTCATTCCGTATTTTTTATTGATGATTATGTGTGGAATTCATTTTTTGGGAATGTGTCCCCATCTCTCTCTTACACAACCCGTATCCTTCCTTATATAGGTACACACTTTGAGGAGATGCGTGGGGTTGTGTACGTGGCCGCAATTGCCACGTTTAGCCGAGGAGCATTGGCGGAGGAAATGAAAAGAGCGTTGGAACAGTTGCCACCGCCATTATACATCCGGGATCCGCCATTTGCTAAGGTGTATTCTTTCCTTTAAGTAGTGTAAATAAATAAAAAGTTAGTTAGTTTGCTTTTGCATGTTTGCTTTCATATTTTTTTCTCTTTTCTAGGATCTTTTGCCAAGATCTGATACTCTTCCATCATTGAAGACAATGCTTATTTTAAGTTGGGGGGAGAGTGTTAGAATCTTTAGATTGTTTGGATTTTGGTGTTTTTGGATTTTGGTGTTTGCCTAATTTTTTTGGTGTCCGAGGCTACATGGGAATGGGCGCACCTCGCAGCGCCCCCCTCCCGCCGAGGCGTACAACCACATTCGCTCGGCCCGCTAGGGGCCGTACGTCTGGGGAGCACCCAGACAGTGCAGCCTGGGATGCTGACAGAGGCACATGTATATCCTACCCTGCCAGCGGTCCACGACCCGCGACCGAAAAGGTGCGCGGCCGGGCCGGACAACCCACGAACAGGTCGACCCGGCGGGTCCCCACGAACCCCGCCGTCGGGGATGGCATTGTAGGGCCTTCAGTTCATCACACACGACAAACAACCTAGTGTAAGGAAACGACTGACACTATCGCCACCCGACCATCTGACAAAGCACCCCCTGGCCGCTGAGCCCCCTGACACTTAATGCTTTCGGCCCTGACACCCTGACAAAAGTGCCCCTGGCCGTTGCGCCATCTGACAAAAGCGAGGCGGCTACTCCTGTTCCTGACATCCTCGTCCGAAGCTTCCGCTGACAGCAGGGCCAGCTCAGCGCATCGAGTCAGCATGCCAAGTCAGCCCCACCTAATCATCTCACATCAGGTATAAATACCCCCTCACTTCTTACGGTGTGGGGGTTGGCAAATTCCCTCTGAATCCCCTTACTCACACAAGAGGGCAAAGGTCATCCATATCTTTATTCTCCCACTGATAGCTCGTCACGTACGGTCGACACACCCTCAGTCTGACCTGCGTGCCTAGCCCCCGCTTTAAGTCCAGTTACTGACTTAGGCATCGGAGGGGCTAAGGGTTGGACCCCAACCCGGCCCTTCTGACGAGTTGCTCGCTGTGCAGTGTAGCTCGCCCCTGGGTCGACATCCACCTTCGGCTCCCGTCGCCCAATCCTCCACCGCCGCGCCCGGCGAGATTTGACTCTGCGGCCTCCCCCGGCGGTAACTTAGCCTCTTCATCCCACTAATCACTTGTTAAATAACCCATCTAGATCCTCTTATCAATATAACCACAGTGTCCTTGGTTCCCCATAATACAAATTCATTGTACGCGAGTTCCACCCTGCAACAATTGGCGCCGTCTGTGGGATCGAAGGGTCACACCCATGTTAGACTCCATGCCGATGACTCGAAACCCTGACCGCGGCAAGGATCCCGTGGGTCAGGAGCCACTCTCTCTACCAATCACCCCGGCGACTGACCCCCCTCCGGGGATAGGCGCCGAGACAGTCCAAACTTCGGCCCGCGCAATCCATAAGAGCCTCGAGGCCGCCACTCAGGCGATGGGAGGCTACGCAGCGGCGGGAGCGGAGCCACCGCCCGGCCCCTCGGAGCCTCCGAACGTGAGATGGAATCTTCACCCTCAGTTCGAGGAGGAGGGGGGACGGGGGGCTCGCCAAGAAGATTGTGGCCCAGCAGAAGCTCTTGGAAGAGGAAATGGAGGTCGTGTTTGGATTTTGGTGTTTGCCTAATTTTTTTTTTGAGATCCCTCCATGTTTTGCCTCATTCCATGATTTTCATTGCATATCATATTTTGGCCTCCTTGTCCATACGCCATTTGCTTTGTGCTTAGTCCCCACATGCTTTATTGTCATGCAATTTTTTCGTATTACTATTTTGGTATCGATTTCGTGATATTGGATTGGCATGTTTCATCTCTTTTTCAATTTGGAGTCAAATGCTAATATGCCATGTATGAATCTATTTTATACGTCGTGATATCTCTTTGAAATAATTTTGGAAAAGTTTGGTGTAAGTGGTCGCATGAATTGGGATAAATGGTGTAGTTTTTAATTGGATTGGATTTGGCCAATTGTGCATGCTTTGTTTTCTTCTTAGAAGTGGTTGGATGAGTTGATAATTCATGTTGGAGAATGAAAAAGAAAGTTAATATAAGTGAATGTTTCTTTCTAATCAAATTGAGTAGCCGGTGCCCCACGAAACATTGGGGAGGACGCCAAAGATGAGATTTAGGGGATCATTCCATCCCTTTGCCTATATAGCGTTATCGCGTGTATGCAAAGGATGCGGTGTTTGCATTTCATGGCGTTATCGCGTGAATGCAAAACATAAACATACAAAATCCAAAAACATACAAAAACAAGAGAAAAAGCAAAAAAATGAAAGAATAAGCAACATGAGTGATGCAATCTCATCTCCCATAACTTAGAGAAATTTCTTTTGTTTTGGCCATTTCTATGAAAATTAGAAACTTTTCCATTTGCGATATATCCTAATGAATGTGATACGGTTCTTATTACTTCACTTTTCTTTGAATTGGATTGAGGAGAATATCATTTGCTATTTACTTTCATACATTTTGTATATTAGCTTTGGAATCATTTGGAAATCCCATTTTGGAGTATGCCATGATGACATCGTGAAGTTGGTGCATGTTTTTCAATTTAATCCGAATTTATCGCATATTTTGCTAGGGACTAGCAAAAAGCTAGTTGGGGGGTGTGATTCGGAGTAAAAAGTGTATAGTTATACCCCCTAACTATCCTCATTTTGTGCTAAAGATTACACTTAATCGTGCTCTTTTGGGTATATTTTCATTTCATATCAATTTTAGGGCTTACTCTCATTCTTGGCACAAAATACGGTTTTTATCGTACTTATTGGCTTCCTACTATTTTTCACATGCTCCTGGTATTATTTTGATCATATTGACAAATTTTGAGAATTATTTGAGCAATAGGTTATTTTATATGATTTTTGGAAGTCAATATTTGGTTATATAACTCATTATATTTATTTTCACATCATATGGACTAATTTCCACTTCTCCTATTTTTCAGGTACTCCTGGGATTTTTTTGTGTGGATTTTCTGGAATTTTCCAGAATTTTTAGGATTTTCTAACTATTTTTTGGAGATTTTTGGAGCTAGAATGGCATTTCTGTAAATTCTGGAAAGAAGAAAAAAATATACAGCGGAAAATTGCTAATAATAGAAACCGTTGTCCCCGGCAACGACGCCAATTGGTTGACTCGGAAAACGCGCAAGTGCACGCCTTCCGCTCCCAAGCATAGGAGCGTCAATGCAATATAAAAATAACCGGTGAGTACCGGGTCGGATCACAGGGACAAGTCGTTCTACGTTCACAAAATTGATCGATAATGAAAAATAAAGTGTTTTACAACAATCTCAATTAACAGTGGATGAGTGGTAAAAGTGTGGTGAAAAACGTGAGGAAACTAAAATCCTATCCTACGCACTAGGGGTGGAGAGCCGAATCGGCAAGTAACGAGGAGGACTCATGTGGTGTGCATGTGAATGAGGCAGTGGGCGCAAGAAATCATCCCCAAATATAACTCAATTGATCTACCGGCTAAGGGAGCTCAATCGGAAAATACGGCATTTCATCGAACAAGTGGGGTGCAATAAATAGTGAATGAAACCCATGTGAGTAATAGACAATAAGCGCATTAGAGAGGGTCCGCTAGGATAATCCTCTTCTTGGATTTCCCCTTAGGGTTCCAATAAACAAAGCTAACTCAAGTTTCATACACTAATTTAGAAAATAAAATGTGCTAGAGATGAATTTTACAACCCAAGCAACCAACAATCACCAAACACAATTACACAAGAGAGATATAGACATTCATAATGAAAAAGGAGACGTTTTTACTCAAAATCAATCATCCAATTACAATGTAAAACCCTAAATCAAAACACAAGAAGTTGGAGAAATTTCACCCAAGTGTCACTCCAAGATGGAAATCCTCCTCTCCCAAATGCTCCTCCAAGCTCCAAGCTTCATCCATGGCCTCCTCCCCTAGCCAAGCCCTTTGGGGAAGAAGAACCCCCAAGAAAAACAGCAAGAAAAACAAAAAAAAACGAAGCTCCCCACCCAAAAACGTATTCAGCCCAGGAAATAACAGAACACAATTCATTTCAGGCCCCTGCTCTATTTTTCTTTTTTTTTCAATCAAACCCGAAATCCGGGCCCAAAAATAATATCTTTGCAAACCGGGGGGCGGGATTAAATTTTCCGCTGTATATTTTTTTCTTCCTTCCAGAATTTACAGAAATGTCATTCTAGCTCCAAAAATCTCCAAAAATAGCTAGAAAATCCTAAAAATTCTGGAAAAATTCCAGAAAATCCAAAAAAATCCCAGGAGTACCTGAAAAATAGGAGAAGTGGAAATTAGTCCATATGATGTGAAAATAAATATAATGACTTATATAACCAAATATTGACTTCCAAAAATCATATAAAATAACCTATTGCTCAAATAATTCTCAAAATTTGTCAATATGATCAAAATAATACCAGGAGCATGTGAAAAATAGTAGGAAGCCAATAAGTACGATAAAAACCGTATTTTGTGCCAAGAATGAGAGTAAGCCCTAAAATTGATATGAAATGAAAATATACCCAAAAGAGCACGATTAAGTGTAATCTTTAGCACAAAATGAGGATAGTTAGGGGGTATAACTATACACTTTTTACTCCGAATCACACCCCCCAACTAGCTTTTTGCTAGTCCCTAGCAAAATATGCGATAAATTCGTATTAAATTGAAAAACATGCACCAACTTCACGATGTCATCATGGCATACTCCAAAATGGGATTTCCAAATGATTCCAAAGCTAATATACAAAATGTATGAAAGTAAATAGCAAATGATATTCTCCTCAATCCAATTCAAAGAAAAGTGAAGTAATAAGAACCGTATCACATTCATTAGGATATATCGCAAATGGAAAAGTTTCTAATTTTCATAGAAATGGCCAAAACAAAAGAAATTTCTCTAAGTTGTGGGAGATGAGATTGCATCACTCATGTTGCTTATTCTTTCATTTTTTTGCTTTTTCTCTTGTTTTTGTATGTTTTTGGATTTTGTATGTTTATGTTTTGCATTCACGCGATAACGCCATGAAATGCAAACACCGCATCCTTTGCATACACGCGATAACGCTATATAGGCAAAGGGATGGAATGATCCCCTAAATCTCATCTTTGGCGTCCTCCCCAATGTTTCGTGGGGCACCGGCTACTCAATTTGATTAGAAAGAAACATTCAATTATATTAACTTTCTTTTTCATTCTCCAACATGAATTATCAACTCATCCAACCACTTCTAAGAAGAAAACAAAGCATGCACAATTGGCCAAATCCAATCCAATTAAAAATTACACCATTTATCCCAATTCATGCGACCACTTACACCAAACTTTTCCAAAATTATTTCAAAGAGATATCACGACGTATAAAATAGATTCATACATGGCATATTAGCATTTGACTCCAAATTGAAAAAGAGATGAAACATGCCAATCCAATATCACGAAATCGATACCAAAATAGTAATACGAAAAAATTGCATGACAATAAAGCATGTAGGGACTAAGCACAAAGCAAATGGCGTATGGACAAGGAGGCCAAAATATGATATGCAATGAAAATCATGGGATGAGGCGAAACATGGAGGGATCTCAAAAAAAAATTAGGCAAACACCAAAATCCAAACACGACCTCCATTTCCTCTTCCAAGAGCTTCTGCTGGGCCGCAATCTTCTTGGCGAGCCCCCCGTCCCCCCTCCTCCTCGAACTGAGGGTGAAGATTCCATCTCACGTTCGGAGGCTCCGAGGGGCCGGGCGGTGGCTCCGCTCCCGCCGCTGCGTAGCCTCCCATCGCCTGAGTGGCGGCCTCGAGGCTCTTATGGATTGCGCGGGCCGAAGTTTGGACTGTCTCGGCGCCTATCCCCGGAGGGGGGGTCAGTCGCCGGGGTGATTGGTAGAGAGAGTGGCTCCTGACCCACGGGATCCTTGCCGCAGTCAGGGTTTCGAGTCATCGGCATGGAGTCTAACATGGGTGTGACCCTTCGATCCCACAGACGGTGCCAATTGTTGCAGGGTGGAACTCGCGTACAATGAATTTGTATTATGGGGAACCAAGGACACTGTGGTTATATTGATAAGAGGATCTAGATGGGCTATTTAACAAGTGATTAGTGGGATGAAGAGGCTAAGCTTACCGCCGGGGGAGGTCACAGAGTCAAATCTCACCGGGCGCGGCGGTGGAGGATCGGGCGACGGGAGCCGAAGGTGGATGTCGACCCAGGGGCGAGCTACACTGCACAGCGAGCAACTCGTCAGAAGGGCCGGGTTGGGGTCCAACCCTTAGCCCCTCCGATGCCTAAGTCAGTAACTGGACTTAAAGCGGGGGCTAGGCACGCAGGTCAGACTGAGGGTGTGTCGACCGTACGTGACGAGCTATCAGTGGGAGAACAAAGATATGGATGATCTTTGCCCTCGTGTGTGAGTAAGGGGATTCAGCGGGAATTTGCCAACCCCCACACCGTAAGAAGTGAGGGGGTATTTATACCTGATGGGAGATGATTAGGTGGGGCTGACCTGGCATGCTGACTCGATGCGCTGAGCTGGCCTTGCTGTCAGCGGAAGCTTCGGACGAGGATGTCAGGAACAGGAGTAGCCGCCTCGCTTTTGTCAGATGGTGCAACGGCCAGGGGCACTTTTGTCAGGGTGTCAGGGCCGAAAGCATTAAGTGTCAGGGGGCTCAGCGGCCAGGGGGTGCTTTGTCAGATGGTCGGGTGGCGCTAGTGTCAGTCGTGTCCTTACACTAGGTTGTTTGTCGTGCGTGATGAACTGAAGGCCCGACAATGCCATCCCCGACGGCGGGGTTCGTGGGGACCCGCCGGGTCGACCTGTTCGTGGGTTGTCCGGCCCGGCCGCGCACCTTTTCGGTCGCGGGTCGTGGACCGCTGGCAGGGTAGGATATACACGTGCCTCTGTCAGCATCCCAGGCTGCATTGTCTGGGTGCTCCCCAGACGTACGGCCCCTAGCGGGCCGAGCGAATGTGGTTGTACGCCTCGGCCGGGAGGGGGGGGGCGCTGCGAGGTGCGCCCATTCCCATGTAGCCTCGGACCTCCGGGCCGGCGGTCCCTTCGCAAATGGGTGAGTCAATGAGGTATATCAGTGGATCTGGACGGGAGTCAAACTCCTACGATCTTTGGGTCGAAACAAACACACGCATACCTACCCATAGAGAGGGGGGAGAGTAGTGCTCGGCTACGCACTAGCGCAGCAGCCATCCTGAGCAAAATTCCAATCCAGCCATTGGATCTGATCCAACGGCCAGTGAAGCAATCCGCAGTAGCGAAAGAAAAAGACTTAATCAGGTTTGGTTCTTGTGAGTTGGGCCTCCCCCTTCTGGCGATCATTCTGAAAGAAAAACCCCGATCATTCTGAAAGAAAAAAAACCCTTTAGCCTCCCCCTTGGTGCGATCAAAAAAATTCACAGCACCTTGCGCACCCCCGTGCGTGCGATCGAAAAAATTGGCATCACCCTTCAACCTCTCTTCATGTGAAACCCCCAACCATAGCTTCTCTTTTCTTTGGTCCAAGCGGAAGAAACCCTCACACGCTCACCTAATTTTCATCTGAGAAAATCGAAAGAAACCCTAGTTCTTCATATCTTCATCCAACGGTCTTTAGAGAAACCTAATTTTCAACTTCGACTTCATCTTCATTATCGTCCGTCTATTTTAGTAACATGTGATAACTTAACGATTTTGTTCTTCTTTGTTGCGTCGTTTTTTTCTTTGTCTTTCATGTTCTCATTCATTCCCTCACTTCCGCTTGCAGAAATTCAGCTCGTCCTCCTTCGTTGGCAGTAGATCAGGGGTTTCGACTTCTCGATTCTTCCTCGACAGATGTTAAATTGCAGAAAGGTTGGGGGGATAAAGTGGAAAAATACTAATGACAAGCTCGTAAATAGGATGAAGATGGATGTTTTTTTTCACGAACGATCAATTGAAAACACGTAAATAGGAGGCCTTAGGGGGTTTGTCTTTTGGGTGTGAGGTGGCATCACATGTGGGATGTGAAATTACCACATGGGATAAACATGACACACATGACAATGACACAACCGTAATTCCATTTTTTATAATATAGATGTTGTGCATACTCGTCCATATAATACATGTGGTCGTATAGGCATATATGGATGGATGGATGTGCATATTCGTCCACATCATCTTCCCCGTCCTCTTCACCATATTATAGGTCATATGATATATATATACTAGTCATAACCCGTGCCCGTAGGGCACGGTTCATTAAAAAAAATTGAGTAGTGCACAAAAATTCGGTTACACCAAGTAATGTGAGATTTTAAAAAAATTAAAATGAACCTGTAGGGCACGGTTCATTAGAAAAAAATTGAGTAGTGCACAAAAATTTGGTTACACCAAGTACTGTGAGGTTTTAAAAAAATTAAAATGATTTTTTTTTGGGTTTTTTGGGTTTATTTAAATTTCGGTTACAGTCATCAAATTTGTCCTAGTCATACTTTTACCGCCACGTAGGACAAAGATTTTGTCCTAGTCATACTTTTACCGCCACATAGTACAAAATCGTGAAATGTATAATAGATACACACACACACGTGCGCACGAGCACAAGTGTGCCTCGATATAAACGATGAAGCGAGAAATAAGACATTGTCTCGCTTATCCTACACAATAGACTGTCAAATATATCAAACAACATATATCTATGTGATTTGAACCATTATATCGATCTATTTTCTTAAAATATGTACTTAAAATAAAGAGAATAATGAATATCTGTTGACATATTTGGGTTCTCATGTGAAACATCGAATATCCACCATCCTTTGTTTTTCAGATGGTCGGAATCATTAATTTTGCTTATCATATTCTAAAACTTCTAAACTCCGAATATCGGGTGAATCCAAAGGGGTTTGATTATAAATCCAATGGTCGCTAATAAATAGTTTCACAAGAATAGAACTTTTAGCAGTGGCTTATAAACGATTAAACCCCACCGAGTTCACCAAATATTTGATGTCTTCATGTTTTACAACATGCCAATTAAAATGAACGGGATCGTTCGAAAAATATGTTGCAGTGGAGTTTTCAAGACAAATATGAGTCCTACAGTCGAATGTATTCTCTTAGAAAAATCACAATATTTAAAAATATTTAACCCACTGTTTATCAAGTGATCGGTGTTTGATTGTTGGAACAACATTAAGTTTGCAGCCCGACCACTTACTGAGTGATATATGGAACTTTGAATTGTATGGTTTTTTTAAAAATTTATATTTTAAGGAAAAATAAAGACAAATGATTCGCATTGTAAAAAAATCAATTAACCCAAGGCCAATTGACTTTGTCTGATTGGCGCTGCCCTTTTCCTCTCTGTGGGACCACCAGGGTTCGAACCCTGGTTGTGTGGGTCTTTTCGCACGCGCTTGTGACTATGTTTCCGAATGATAAAAAAATTAACATCAAAACTCAAACCAAAACCCCAAAATACACAAAACAAAAAAAAACCCAAAATCTCACACCCACTCAAAAAACCTACCGCACGAAGATACACACAACGACTCTTTCCATTTCAACCGGTTTTACATTCATCAAAACAGTCATGTATGTGTCTTGCCACATTTATTTGTTTTTTAGTCACTTTGTGTACCATTTATTTCTAGTCAATAAAAAATTTAAAGAGAGAGTTGGCGTTGAATACAAATTTTGGACCGAAATCCGATTGGATATGTTACCCCTAATCGAGGGAACTCAGTACGACACATTTCGACTGAAAATTTCTCCAAAATACTCTGCATTGGCTATTGAAATTAGGGAGTGAAGAGAGAGAGAGGGAGAGAGGGAGAGGATCGTGCGAGGCGACGACGACGAGATCGACGACGACGAGATCAGCGACGACGACATTGAAGAGGGCGGGTATTATTTCTATTCTTAGTGAGTTTTTTGGCTTCTTCTTCCTTCGAGGCTCAGCCCTAAATCACAAAATTTCCCCAAAACCATCCACACTAATTATTGAAATTAGGAGATTGGAGAGAGAGAGAGAGAGCCCGGGGGGGGGGGGGGGGGTGGGTGTGTTTGTGTGTGACGGAAATGAGATCAGCGGCGACGACATTTAGGGGCGGGTCTTCTTATTTTTATTCATATTATTCGCGAGTTATTCTTATACTTTCTTCAGTCAATCTCTTCATTTTTACTTTTAATTTGATAAATTTAATGCGCTTTGTATAAGAGCATCTCCAACCGCACGGCATTCACGCCATTTTTTTGGGGTTCGTGAACAGGAGCCCGCCAATTTTGGCGTGGGGGAGATGAAATGGCGGGTGGAGAGGGAGGGAGGAAATGCAAAGAAAATAGATAAAAGGAGAATGTTTTGTAATTTTTAGGAAAGTTGAAATTAATTTAATTAGATTTAGACAAATTTATAATTTCCTATAAATGTAGAAAAAAATTACTTAATTTAATTAAGTTTAAATTAGGAGTTGAATATGGAATATTTTTAATTAAATTTTTTCTATTTTTTGAAATAAATTTTATCTAATTAACTTTCTAAAATATTGGTTAAACTATAATTTTAATAATTTATATTATGTACATAATTTGAACATTTTTAAAGTTGCATGTAAATTTAGTACTGTATGTATTGATTTTTCCTGAATTAAATAGTAAATTTGAACATATGAACATATTCAAAACAACCAAAATGATTACTACCCGATAACATTTCATGAAATACATGTCCAATATTACGATGTCGACTTTGAATACAATATATAAATTACATTACTAAAAATACATTTATTCACTGTTATGCCTCTGCCATAAAAGCTCAATCAACCTGTTCCGAAGCTCAAAATGAGCCTCTCTGTCTTGAATCTTCTTGTGTTGAGCGAGAAATAATCTGAACCGTTCGTCTGCATTGGTCTCCATATCTTCGTCTCTAGACGGTTCATCGTGAGTGACAAAATGTCGTTCCTCATCGTGTTCATCTTCTACAGTCATGTTATGTAGTATCACACAAGCTGTCATGATGTCGTGTAACACCCATTTATCCCAAAAACGCGATGGTCCCTTGATGATAGCAAATCGTGCCTGGAGTACTCCGAAAGCTCGCTCCACATCTTTTCGATATCTTTCTTGCATAACAGCAAAGTGTTGCTTCTTCAGACCCTGCGGTTGAGATATTGTTTGTACAAGGGTAGACCATTTGGGATATATCCCATCGGCCAAATAATAACCAGTGTCATAATTTTTTCCTAAGATATTATAATTGGCCGGAGGAGTTTTACCTTGTGCTAGTTGGTCAAATAAATTTGATGATTGTAGTACATTAATATCATTGTTAGAACCTGACAATCCAAAATAAGCATGCAATATCCATAAGTCATACGAGGCTACGGCCTCAAGAGTAATCGTTGGTCCTCCATGACGTCCTGACTCCTGAGTACTGCCCCGCCCAAGCAGTTGGACAATTTTTCCATGCCTAGTGCATGCAATCAAGACTACATAACATTCCCGGAAACCCTCGTTCTTCGCCTTTTCTTAGTAGCCTTGCAATGTCATCTGGAGAAGGATGCCTTAAATATTCTTCTCCGAACACTTCTATGATTGCTCGACAGAACCTTTTCAAGCATTGGATTGTGGTTGACTCACCAATCCTAATATATTCATCACAAGTATCTGCCGAAGTTCCATAGGCTAACATGCGATGTGCTGCTATTACTTTGTGCAGAGTTGATAATCCTAATTTACCTAAACCATCTTTTGTTTGCACAAAGAAATTGTCATGCTCTTTTACTCCATTGACAATGCGAAGGAACAAATTCCTTCGACATTGGAACCTTCTACGAAAAAAGTATCCCCATATGTAGGGTTCTTAGAAAAACAATCTTGTCAAAGTCGAGAGTTACCTTCTTCTCTTCCACGGTTGATTACCACATGTCTGGAAATCGAGCCTCTACGTTTTGTTGCCCTTCTCTCTTGAAGACGACGTTTAAGCAACTGCTTTAAGACTTCCTCCTCCTCCATCTCAGCCAATGCTTGCTCCCATTCTTGGAAGCACAGATCAAGAGTCTCGCCATCGGAAGATGACGAAGAGCTGGCCTAAGATAGTTCATTTGGAAAACTCATTGTTTAATGAAATATGTTAGGTGATGGACATAGAACACAAAGATATCATGCTATTTATAACTTGGTTAGCATTGGATTCTCAACATTGGATGCCATATCAAATAGTACCATTGGGTTGTGTATCAACATTGGATGTCATATCAAATAGTACTATTGGGTTGTGTATCAACATTGGATGCCATATCAAATAGTACCATTGGGTTGTGTATCATGAACACACATATTATACAATCCGAACACACATATAATACAACATGAACAGACATATATATGAGAAGGGTTCATGGAGTTAGGTACACTTGGTATTAATGCATGTTCGGTTTACAATACAACCATGTTCAGATTGTGCTACAAGTATGTTCAGGTTATCATACAACTGTGTTCGATGCAGTGTATGTGTGTTCGGTGCAGTGTATAGGTGTGTACGGTGCAGTATATTTGTGTGTACGGTGCAGTGTATATGTATGTACGGTGCAGTGTATATGTGTATACGGTGAAGTGTATATGTGTGTTCGGTGCAGTGTATATGTGTTTATATGCAGTATATATGTGTGTACAGATCCTTATATATGGCATCCAACCCTTAAATAGTAGCATTGGATGTCGTTCCAACATTGGATGCCATATTAATAGTAGCATTATATGATGAATCAACATTGGATGCTATATCAAATAGTGGCATTGGGTTGTGTATCGACATTGGATGCCAGATCAAATAGTACCATTGGGTTGTGTATCGACATTGGATGCCATATCAAATAGTACCATTGGGTTGTGTATCGACATTGGATGTCATATCCAATAGTACCATTGGGTTGGGTATCAACATTGGATGCCATATCAAATAGTACCATTGGGTTGGGTATCAACATTGGATGCCATATCAAATAGTACCATTGGGTTGTGTATCAACATTCTTATAAATAGGAGCATTCTTACATAATTGTGGTTACAACTCTTCTCACATTACTAGTTCATTGGCTGCTGCTTCTCACAACTCTTCTCACACCTCTTTTCACAACTCTCCAATGGCTGCTATTCGAGGAAAGGCCTTCAGCCAGCAAGAGGATCAAGTCTTATACGAAGCATGGCTTCATGTCTCCCAAGATCCAATCTTGGGTACAAATCAAAAGAAAGACAAGCTGTGGCAAAGAATTTCAACATTCTTCCATGAAAAAGTAGGTGATGGAGCAAGATCATTCCGATCTTTAGAAAGTCGTATGGAATACATTAAGAAGGTCATAAACAAATTCCGAGGTTGCATTCGACAAATCGAGCGACTGAATCCCAGCGGCTGTTCTGAATTGGATATAGTATGTATCTAATTTCAAATTTGCATTTCATTTTTCATTTTCATTTTAACACTTTCTAACAATTTGATCTTTATTTTGTTTAATTTATTTTGGGTAGTTTACAAAAGCTATAACTATGTATGGAGAAGTTGGTGGGAAAACGAAAGAATTTCAGCTTAGTCATGTTTGGCCGATCCTCAAAGATGCCGAGAAGTGGGCGGAACCAAAATCTGCATTTTCAAGGGAGGGGTTCTCTTCATCCAATGCGAACTCGAAGAATACAATGAATGTCAACATATTGACTGAAGATTTTCCAACCATGGGTGATGACCAGTCTCCTACTGACATTTCAGAAAGTCGGCCAGTTGGAAGAAAGCAGGAACAGATGAAAAGGAGGCAGTCAATTGAGATTAACTCTGACGAGGAAATTATATCTAATTTAAAGGAAATAACTGTGAAACGTGACGTTCATATGGAAAAAATGCAACATATGATGCTGATAAAACTTGAAAATGAAAATAAAAAATTAGACGTGCGAGCTAAACAATTAGAACAACGTGATCGACAATTAGCTCTTGAGCGCGATGTTGAGGATAGGAAAATTATGAAGATAGATTTAGGTAAGATTGTTGATCCAGGGGAACATGCATATTATCAAAGGAAAAAACAAGAAATTATTACTAGAAACGAATACTGAAGTCATTCAAATGATATGCAAGGATTTTCTCAGCTTCTTGGAGGAGTGGGAGGATTTTCTCAATTTGAAGGAGGATCTGGATGTGTAGGAGGAAACCGGTATGGAGATCCGGTGGGAGATCATGAAGGAAGCGACAGTTACGACAATGTTAACCTATCAGACTTTTAATTGATGTCTATTTTGTTTTCTGGCATGTTGTTTATGTTTGTCTTTATTTTTTAGAATGTTATTTTAGAATGTAGTTTCCTTCGGGGCAGGTTAAATAGATCCCCATATGTTTCATTATTATAATTTATATTTTTAACTTTAATTTAGTAAATTATTATTTTAATAATATAATAAAAATAGTAAATATTAGGCTTGTTTTAAAGCTCTCAACGAGGCCTTTCTCATTATAATTTTATTAAATTAAAATATATTAATATAATATTAATAATAATGGAATGTTTAATTTATCATAATATTAATGATAAGATGAATAAGAAAAATGGAAGGTTGGGTTGGAGCTCCCTCCATTTGTGGAATATTCTTGGAATATTCCACACCATCCCTCCAAATTTGGAGGGATGAGTTGGAGATGCTCTAAATGCTTTGAATCTGCAGGGTCTGAGAGTTTTTGAGTGCTGGTTCCAGGGATGAGACGAGGATTAATGAACTCACGAACAAATTACAATGGTCTTTTATTCTCATTGTTAACTAGTTTAAATTAGTTAAAGATGTATGTTTGTTATGCAATTTACATAATATGCTGATACTATACTGGAAACTTGTTAAAATCGGGTTGCTTAATTAGAAATAAGGGGATATACTCTGCTGGAAACTTATTATAGGGGCTGGTCTCTTATTGTTATTCTTCTTGTTCGTGTCAATATTGGGTTGCTCTTATGGCGCCTTATATATACATGCATGCATACATACATATATACATAAATATGTCTGAAAATTGGTATATGAGCAGTCGGTGTAGGAAATTTCATACACTGTCCATATAGAACTTTAATTATTAATTTTTTTTCCAATGATCAACACAGTTTATCTTGATCTACACCTTATAGATGATAAATATATCAAAAATCAAGTGAATCCAATGCTATCTGATTATTGATCCGATTGTTACAAATTTAACAATTTCGAAACAATAGAATTCTTTGTAACGAGCCAATCGTGGGGGCAAATTCCCATATGATTCACCTATATTTGTGGTTTTAGAATATGTACAACTACTCCAAATTTTTTTTAAAACAAAGTGAAATGTGAAATTTTTGAAGGACGGTGTAGGTAATTTCCTACACTGAATTCACACACACACACAATATTTCTAATGTGACTTCTTAAATAATTATCTAAGAAGCGAGCCTAAAATCACATAATTCAGCTATTTTATGGATGATCCATCCATTTATCATAATCTTCATGCTTTAAAATGGCTAATCATGGAAAATCATGTGATTTAGACAATTTGTAATCGTTGAAGTGACATCATTTGTTTCTATGGGTGAGAAACCGTTTATTTCGCAATGCATATCACATAGCTAAAACACATTAAAAGTGCATAAGTGCATGATTTTTTTGTAAACAGGTATTTGAGAAGATGTAAATCATAATGCACGGTACGGATCATTCGTAGAATTGGTACAAAGTGTATTAAGGTGACTACTTAGATAATTTGCATTAAGGTGACTCCTTAGATAACTATATAAGGAGTCCCCTTATGAACATGTTTCTATATATTTGAATTATCGATTTGTGTCTGAGTACAATGTGCGGTATGGGCAATCTGATATTGACACGTTTCTCCGATATATCCCTTGCTATCAGGCATCAGCTATCAGCTTTTGAAAATATTTATATTTCTGGTTGTTTTTAGAAATAATGGCATATATAATCTTCACTGAAATATCTAATATTAATATTCTGAATAATTCATTTCATTTGTTATTTGAGTTTAATTGGGGCTGCCTTTGTGGCTGATATACCAACCCAATAATCACCAAATATAATATTGTGAATGAGAGAGGGCTAGGCCTACAGTGCTCCCATGATGGTTGAAGCAAGTCTTTGTGAAGGAACATAACACATTTTTCATTTCTTGCTTGAAAAGGGGCATAGATTGTGCATACAGAATAATTTTATTTTTAGTTGCATCCTCTACAGTATTGTCCTTGGGTAACAAACATCCTGATGTCTATCTAATTAACACGGAGACATTTATATATGGGGGAAATCATAAAAAAATACCCTAACTTTTGGGTATCTTTCAAGTTACTTTTAAGTCGTACAATATGGTACCTTTTGGTGTGTTTTGGTTAACAGTGGATGACACCGTTAAATGATCCATGTTTTGCTACTCACGTAAGGGGTGCCTCAGTAACAAATCCCGAGTTAATATGGGTCTTTCCTCTTGCCTTAGCGTTCACAAGGGCCACGTCGTCCTCGTCCTTTGTCATAACTTCGTCTACTTCCCCATCGTCGCCCTCGCTGTCATGTCCCTCGGTGTTGTTCTCATCACCACCAACCCCCTCAACACCCCTCAAGAAATCGCCAAATAGATCGCCGATTTGAAACTAGTCCTCGTCTTTACCATCCGTACCATCATCCACAAGCTACGACGGGTTCTCTCAGGTCGTACGTCATTGAGCAAAGAGGTGATCGAGGGGTTCAGAGAGAAGTACCCGAATGGAGATACTGCAAGGATACAGGTTGACGGAGAGCATGGGTATTGGGGCATCGATGGACTCGGCAGAGGAAAGCCGAAAGTACGTCACGACAATGATGCTGACGTCGAACACGGAGGCGAGGATCGTCGATCCGGAGATGGTTGTGTCATTGCCGGTGAACACGACCGGAGAGCTATGGATCCGAGGGACATATGTTGAATTGAATCATTGATTTGGGTTTCTGGTGAATTCCACCCTTTGGTTCCCCTGTTCTTGAGTTTGGGTATATCTAGATGAGGCCATTGTCTTTCATTGTCTCGATTGGAAAATTTTCTAGTGTATACATGTTCATTATATATAGGAATACTTTGATGATTCATTATCCGGCATTTTTTTTGCAAATTTTTACAAGTTCTATTATAAGAATTCTTGATTTGGGTATCTTTAGAATCTCCAATTGATCGCGGCCAATGTCGAGGCCACTTTATCGGGGTCCCTCTGGCGGTGGCCGGACCACGAATCTCAAACCCATGATGTGTTTGTGTTTGATGATGATCTCAAGCCAAAAGACTACAAGGGAATGGGTTCATGTACGATCTCTCGTGCCCGATGGGTCTTGGAAAAACAAAGCACAGCCTCATCCTTGCCCTCCTGAAGCTCAGCTAGTCTGTCATTATCCTTGCTGCCCTCTCGGGCTCGTTCTATTGGACTATATCCATGTTCTTAGCTTCCCAAGTTGTAATTCACCGGAGCTATCGAAGACTCCAAGAACAGCTTGTTGCAAACCTTGTTGATATAGGAGAGCTCTCGATGGGGGTAGCCAAATTGAAAGTATTATAGGATGAGCGGTAGTGTGTTTGGGGGCCGGAGAAGGGCCCACATGCTTGGTGATTGAGTGGATGACTATTCGCATCAGATAGCAGAGATGGTTAGCCTGAGAAACGAGTCTAACTTCAATGAGGCATGGTTGAGCTGGTTTTTTAATCTAATTATATTTAAACTGAACCCGAGCGATTGGTGGGAAAATTAGAGAAGGAAAACTGATCCAGAGGGGAGGGGTATAATCGTCCAAATTTCATCACGTGCTGTTATGTGTTCAGTTATTTGGATAGAAATTAAAAAAATATATCAAGTTAAAACCAATCTATACCGTTGGGGTTTAAATCTATACGACTTAAAAATTCAGGGTATTAACTTGAAAGATAACTCATTCATTAGGCTATTTTTTTGTGATTTCCACTTATATTAGTGGTTAGCCATAAATAGGGGTCAAATAACTGTTGAGATACCTTCCAAAGTCACCAACCATGAAGTCATTGACCTTTTCTGCTTTGCTGATGAATGTGGGAATGAGTGGAAATCACTTCCGAGTCCGTTGAAAATAGATACTGTTAGTGAATTGTGATTGGAGATTGATGGTGAAAATACACAAATATGGGATGGTGCATGTTAAATGTTTTTAATGTAATATTTGCTTCCTCACTAATGCATGACGGTTGTGCAGATTGCTTTCAGGATACCCATTTATGTGTGTTCAATTCTCTGTTTTGTACTCAGAGAATTGCAAGCACAACCTAATCAATTTTGGTACCAGAAGAAAAGAACGGGGAAGAAGAGAATGATGGCTTTTGTATTTTGGAATGATATCTTCAGCTCATATAGGTAATGAAACGATTCAGACAACTATTAAGGTTGTGTTGGTTCTTAGTTAAAATTTTCCAATCGTCATATGACGAGTCATAAAGATTGAAATTTGAATTTGGGTCAATCTTAGAAATTTAATTAACAATTAAAATCTGTTATGGGCTCCAAGGCTCAATGCAAAGATGCTAAGTGCCAAGGGCGCCATAAAGAGGCCACAAAGGTTTATTGGCCCATTGATTGCCCCACGACTCGCTCTGTGAGTAGTACTTAATTGTTAATCTTTCCAAAATTATAAGCACAAGGATTTGAACTCCTGCCTTATATTTCTCTCACCATGACTCATCACCAAGCTACACATTCCTTGGCGATAGAACACACGGATAAATAACATATATAAACAAATAAAAACAATTAACTTATTGCAATTCATTTATATTAGTAAATGATACAACATATCCTACCAATTAAAAAAATTTAAAACGCAATAAACAAAAAAGACATTAGGTACTGGAAATGTACCCATAACATGAAGATGTCTTCTGGACTTAAATCTTCATCTAGCACATTTACATCAAAGTTCAATCACGGTGCATAATAACCGAAGTTTGGAACCAATGATCATTTGTGGAAGTACCGGAGATAAAACGCATGTACATTTTGAAATGATGAAGTTTATAGCTTGCATTGTTATGGCTATGTGCATGTCCTGGTTTCATGAATACTTTTGAGAAAACCTTAATCTTGTGTAAGGCAGCCACACTCACATGTTTATATAGGTAAGTTATTAAGTATGCCCCTTATTATCCATCTCATCATAACTCATTAAGGATACATAATACATCCTTTTCTTTGTCAAATGATCTCAGCATAATCATTTCAGGGATAAACATATTTTTGCATACTTATACAATCAGTCTTAAAGTTAACTTTTCTTTTGAAGTCACAGTACTTGAAGCATAAGCTTCGAATAGGATTTTAACAATAGTTGATTCATTGGAGGGCTTTAACATTATATCCAATGATAAATTTTGTATTAAATCTCTTGAAAGTCCCTTAGTAAGAGAATATGCAAGATTTTGATTTGTACGAATACAATTAATCTTAATAACTCTATTTTTCTTGAGTAATTGTCGATATAAGCATGTCTTAAACTCAAGTGTCTGTATTTTCTATTATATACCTTATTATGGGCCACAAACCTAGCTACCTTACCGTCATAATTTATTACTGTTGGCGGCATATGTTTTGACCATACATGTATTTTCAAGAGAAGGTTTCTTAATCATTTTGTTTCTTTGGCATAGTTTGCCGAAGTAATAAACTCAGATTCCATAGTGGATTGCTGCTTCTCTGATTTTCAAGAAAATATAACACCTCCAAGAGCAAAGATCCATCCACTAGTTGGCAATGATTCGCTCACAATTATGTTCTAACTAGCATCATTGTGTCCATCTAAAATAGTAGCATAACCAATATAATGAAGAGAATAGTCTACTCTTTCTCAAATATGCAAATACTCTTGATGCTGCATTCCAGTGCACATTATTGGGACAATTATTATATTTACTAAATCGTCCAACAACATGTGCTAAATGAAGTCTTAATACATGTGCAACATACATAAGTCTACCAATTATCTGAGAAACTACCCTTCATTGTGTTCCAATTTGATACTTGCATCTAAAGGGGTAGAAACAGTTTTGCCACTTATGTCATTGTATTTTTGTAATACATTGTTAATGTAATGAGTGAGATAATATGAAAGTGTTTCATATCAGATTATTTTAATTCCTAAGATAATCTCTACCAAACCTAAATCTTCCATATCAAATTTAAAGGACAAAGGACTTAATATCATTTATGACATCTATATTTTAACCATATATTAACATTTCATCTACATAAAGACAAACAATAGCTACATAACTATTAACAATTGTATGACTCATGCATTTATTAGAATTATTAACATGAAAGCCATTAGAGGGTACACTACTTTTAAACTTCTCGCGCCACTGTTTAGGGGCTTTTAAAGCTGTATAACGACTTAACCAATTCGCAAACTTTATGCTCTTATGCCTTTACTGTACAATCTTCATGTTGTTCCACGTAAATCTCTTCATCTAAATCCACATTCCGAATGGTAGTATAGTCTTTACATCTATTTGATGCCATGAAGCATGAAAATTGAAGATAAAGAAATTGATAATCTAATAGAAGCTATTGTAGCAATAGGAGCATGTGTGTCAAAAAAGTAAGACATTCCTTTTGTCTGTAACCCTTAACTAGTCTAGCAAATACTTGGTTATGGTTCCATTTGGGTTGAGTTTCCTCTTAAAAATCTATTTGGACCTAATAGGGTTGGAACTTTGTCATGCTTATAGGGTTTACAATTACAAAATAAGCATGAAGAAGACAATTAGGGCCGGCCACTCTTAATAACCCTTAAAACTGCAGATTTGCAAAAAGGCCACCCTAATCTCCAAAATTGCATAAAACCCCGCTGAAAGCCAAAAATCACAAATTTGCCCCTGAAGCTCCCGCACGCCTCTTCCGCTGATAATTGATAGTCTTATCAATACTTTCCCCCCAAAAGAGCCACCTTGTCCTCAAGGTGGAAATCGGGAAAATGCTGTCGGATCATCTCTCGAGGTTCCCATGTAGCATCATAATCTGGTAGTTCGCGTCACCTGATCGGCACCTCCTGCACCCCAGCTGAACTATGACGAACACCCTTGACCTCCTGTGGCTCCAGTAATACCTCCATATTCTCGGTCAGGGTGGGTGGAAGAGTAGGGGATAAGGTGTGGTCTCTAATAGCTCGCCGTAACTGGAACACGTGGAACACTTGGTGAATAAAGGACGTAACAGGGAACTGTAGACAATATGACACCTTACTAATCTTAGCTGTCACCTCAAAAGGACCGTAGTAGCGAGCGGCCAGCTTCTCGTTACTCCTTCGCGCCACTGTCTTATGTCTGTACCGCCTCAGCTTCAAATACACCTTATCACCTACCTCAAAATGCACATCTCTCCTATGCATGTCTGTCATGGTCTTCATGATCTGCTGTGTTCTCAATAAGTGCCGCTTCAGCTCTTCCAGTTGTCTATCCCTCTTCTCCAAATGCTCCTTCACCCGAGACACAGGGCTCGTACACCGGCTGTAATGTATCAAAGGAGATGGTCGCGTCCGTAAAGAATGCCAAAGGGAGTGCTTTGCGCCCCTGAGTGGTAGGAGGTATTGTACCAGTATCCGTCCATGCCAACCACTTCGTCCACTGCTTCGACGACTCTGATGCAAAACACCTCAGATGGGTCTCCACGCTCTTGTTTATCTGGCCATCAGTCTGTAGATGGTAAGCCGTGCTCCTCCTCAAGGTGGTGCCCTGCACCTTGAATAATTCCTTCCAAAAACTACTCACGAAGACCTTGTCATGATCAGATATAATGGAAGCTGGAAACATGTGCAATCAGACTACCTCCTTCATGAAGGCGGTGGCTACCTCACCGCTGTGTATGGATGCCTCAGGGAAATGAAATGGGCGTATTTGCTGAGGCGGTTTACCACAAGTATGACAGTGAAGCCCTCTGACCTCTGTAACCCCTTGATGAAATCCATGCTAATGTCCTCTCAGACTCTCTCTGGCAGTGCTAATGGCTGAATTAGTCATGCATGAGCCATCATAAGATATTTGTGACGTTGGAAGATGTCACACTCTGCTACTAGATGGGCAATGTCTCTCTTTATCCCGGCCAATACAACTCCCTCGCCATTATCCTGTAAGTTTGCTGCACCCCTGAATGACCTCACACCGAATTGCCATGGAACTTCTGAAAGATGGTCGGTATATGGGAAGATCTCTGCGATAGCACAACCGCCCCTGATATAACAGCCTTTGCTCACTCAAAGTGTATCCTGGATGGTCGGTAGATCCCCGCTGTAATGCCTCACGTATCGTCATTAACCCCTCATCAGCCTCTATATCCCGCGCCAGAGGCTCCCAGTCTAGAAATACTGGAACAGAAATGGCCGCCACCGCTGCTACCTCCTCCATGCAAGACAAGACATCTGCTGCCTTATTCTCCAAGCCTAGCATGTACTAAATCTCGAACTGATAGTGTACCAACTTGGACATCCACTTCTGATGCTCTTCTGTAACCATGCATTGCTCCAAAAGGTACTTCAGGTTCCGTTGATCAATCCGTACTACAAACTTCCTCTCCAACAGGTAAGGGCGCCACTTCTGGATCGATAATACGATCGCCATCAGCTCACTCTCATACACGGACTTCAGTCGTGCTCAGGCTGACAACACCTGACTAAAGAATGCCACCGCTCGCTGATCCTGCATCAGCACCGCCCCAAGACCATATCCTGATGCATCCGTCTCCACCATAAATGACCTACTGAAATCAGGCAAGGCTAGCACGGGCACTGTCGTCATCGTTTGCTTCAGGACGTCGAAAGCCCTGGTCGCCTCCTTGCCCCAATGGAAGCTGTCTTTCAACTGCTTCGTCAACGGCCAAGCATAGTGCTATATCACTGGACAAACTTCCTATAATATCCCGACAGGCCCAAGAACCCTCGCAATCCTCGTAAGGTCGTGGGTCGAGGCCAATCCACCATGACAGCAATCTTCGACCTATCTGCCGCCACCCCTTCTGTTGATACCATGTGGCCTAAGTACTCCACCTGGGATTGTCCGAAGAGGCACTTCTTCCTGTTGGCGTATAATTGATGCTCGTGTAGCTCCTGCAACACCACATGCAAGTGCCACACATGCTCCTCCATAGTACTGCTGTAAATGAGAATGTCGTCAAAGAACACCAGCACAAACTTCCGCAAGTAGGGCCTGAAAACCTTGTTCATCAAGGCCTGTAATGTCGCCGGGACATTGGTCAACCTAAAAGGCATGACCAAAAACTCGTAGTGTCCCACATGCGTCCTGAACACCGTCTTGGAAACATCTGCTGCCTTCATCTGTATCTGATGATACCATGACTTCAGATCTATCTTCGAGAACACTGCAGCTCCATGCAGCTCGTTAAGCAACTCTTCAATAACTGGAATGAGAAATTTATCGGGCACGGTCTCCTTGTTTAGGACCCGATAGTATACGCAGAAAAGCCAGCTACAATCCTTCTTCTTTACGAGCAGGACCGGGCTAGCAAAGGGACTCACGCTCGGTTGTATCACCCCTGCCTGTAACATCTCCCCCACCATCCTTTCAATATCGTCCTTCTGCACTTAGGGATAGCGAAAAGGGTGCACGCTGATAGGGAAAACTCCATCATTCAGGACAATAGCATGCTCATGGTCTCGTAGCGGTGTGAGCCAAGCAGGGTCTGAAAAGCCTCTCCAAAATGGCCAAGCAACTCGTCTAACTCCGGTGCTAATTCCAGCTCCCCCGGCTCTCCATCTTCCGCTATTGATAGGCCCTGAAACTCCACCAAAAATCCCCATCCTGTAGACTGCAGTGCTCTGGTGATGGTTCTGTAAGAAACTCGTGAGCGGCATAGGCTGGGATCTCCCTGCAACACTACGGTCCGTCCACCCTCTACTGATACTCCAACATGAGTAGCCCCCAGTTGGTCTTCGTGTATCTGAGGGTCTGCAACCACTTCATCCCTAGGATGATGTCCGTACTACACAGCTCCAAAGGAAGAAAGTCAGCTACAATCTGAATCCCTTTGTATCGTCAGGATCAGTCCACTGCATATGTCACTACTCTGTGCCAACTGTCCCGTCCCAAGCACCACGCCAAACCTGCCTATGTCACTGATATCCATCCTCAGTCTCTCCACCAACCGATGTGAAATGAAGTTGTGGGTAGCCCCCACTGTCGACCAATACAGTTACTTCCAACTCTGCTACATGCCCTAGCAACTTCATGGTGTGGGTCGTAGTGAACCCCACCACAGAGTTGAGGGAAACCTCTGCCAGATCTAAGTGGGGATGCTCCTGATCCTTCACATCGTCAGCCTCCAACTCTACCCCATTCTCTCCATCGTCCTCGTCAGCTACTATCAGTATCTGTAGCCTACAGTCGCCGCACCAGTGTCCAGGAAAAAACTTCTCTTCACACTTGAAACACAACCCCTTGGCTCTTTTCTCCCGAATTTTCGCCTCCGTCATCCGCCGTACTTGCCTTCCTGGTCGTGTCTAAGACCCTTTCTCCCTGCTGGCTTATGTCCCCACAGCTGGTGCTCCTCCTGTGATCGCCTTCGGCACTCCTGCAGGTGTCTGCCCCCGAAAAGAGAATCCTCCCCAAGACCCGCGGGCCTTCCTCTACTGGTCCTACATGTCCTCCACAATTCTCGCTAAACTCATGCACTCTTGCAGACTCGTCAGTCTATTGACTCTCACCTCAGATTGGAGACCGAGTTTCAACCCCTTCATGAAGTTCTCCTCCAGCGACTCTCCTGACACCCCACTGAGCCGGCTGATCAACATCTCAAATTTCGTAATGTAATCACTCACGGTCCCATCCTGCCTCAGTGCGTACAACCTCTCAAAAGCAGTGCCCGCCTGTACTTCTCCAAATCTCTCCATCAAGAGTGTAGTAAACTCCTCACACATGGGAAAAGGCTGGTCCTGCTGCGTCCATCGATACCACGATAACGCTTTCCCCTCCAGGCAGAGTCCAATGGCCCCAAGCCACTCCTCTGGTATCATATATACCTCAAAGTATCTCTCAACCTTGTACAGCCACGAGTCCGGGTTTTCTCCCTCGAAAATAGGCATCTTCAGCTTCCTGACCCGGTTTTCCGCAGAAAAACCCCTTGGAGTTCCTTTACCATGCTGGTACTCGTGTCGCCGAAGTGGGGGATGGTGTGGTACACCATACTCATAGCCTTCATTCCTACCATGCCTCGTACCGCCTCCCTAATCGTCCCACCTTCTCCGTAGCCCCCTCGATCATCCTCATGGTACCGACCATACTCCTCGAACTCTGCTTCGGGTCCTTGGAGTCCTTTGTCATTGTAATCAACCTCCAAAGCACCCTGGTGGGCCCTCGAACCCCTCGATGAAGCCCCTTCGATGACCAAAACCCAGTTGCGGGTTCGTCAGAGGCCCCTTGTGCTATCGGTGGCCCGTAGTGGCAGCATCGGGACCCGCACGACCTGACGGAAGGCTCGCCTGGCCTGGGCAGGTCGCCAGACCCCTTTGGAGGCCCCGGCGAGTCACCGGAGCCCTCGCGGGGCCCTGCCGAACTCGCCAGGGCTTAACGAGGCCCTGGCGAGTCGCCAAGGCCTCGAGGCCCCCCAGGCGGCTCGCCAGGGGGCACGGTCGCCCTGGCGGGTGGCCAGGGGGGCGCGATGCCCTTCTCGTCTCCGATCTGATGCTCCAGCATCCTGATCTCCCCCATAGTTGTCGTAGGGCTCTGGTTTCACTCCTTTCCTTTCGTATGAGTTGAGATCATCATCATCAGTCACTAGATCTGCATCCGAAAGAAGCCCTTCGCTATACGGATCATTCATCTCCGTCACCTTCACCAAAGCTCGCTCCTTTTCCCCCGGATCTACGGTTTCAGCTTGTAGGGGATCCCTTTGCCGCGCAAACGTATCGATCTTCAGATTTGTTTGTCCCAAGGCCTCCATAAGTTGAGATAATCTCTGATCCATGTCGGCCCTTTGTTCTTCCACCGTATTTGATAGTCCTTAGATGGCACCATCAACTTTCTCTTCCAACGCCTCCATCTTGTCTTTCGCTCTTGTGTTCGCCATGGATCAACCGCTCTGATACAACTTTGATAGATTCTAGGGCTTGTTTGTGGAGGGAAATAGGGATTTGAGAGGAGAAAATAAGAGGAAAAGAGAAGTTTTTATAGATTTCAGATCTAAATCAAAGCAAGATAAGCCCCGATTCAAGATGTGGAGATCTCCTAGCTTTCTATTCGAGTGGAAAGCTTAATCCTCCAAAGTAGACACCTTGGTCTAAGGTTTACAAGCACAAAATAAGCATGAAGAAGACAATTAGGGACGACCACTCCTAATAGCCCATAAAACTGCAGATTTGCAAAAAGACACCCCAATCTCCAAAATTGCATAACACTTCTCCGGAAAGCCAAAAATCACAAATTTGCCCCTGAAGCTCCTGCGCGCCTCCTCCACCGATAAGTGATAGTCGTATCACATACACTTCCTTAAGTCAAAAGTCAGCGGTCTCTATCGTAAAGTCCGAGTCCTCAAACACTGGTGCCTCCTTAGTCTCTAACTCAGCACCTGGTGGTAAAAAACAATGAAGACCCATTAGGTAAATCATAGTAATTTTATAATTTTGGAATTTAAAACACGTGAACATGGGAAAACACTAACTAGAAGATAGGAACTGGGAACATATAACAGATTAATTAATATTTCTTATCAATCATGCATTGGAATTTAAGATAACACAACTCAGTTGATAATTAAAAGTGATACTAACATGGTCATATCAATTTATACCAAACATATGTTGTGAATCATATTAGAGAGTACAGAAGCAACCAAGGAGTCCATCAGTACCAGGGGGCGCTCACCCAGGCCAGGCCCAAAGTAGAAACGATAGGGGCCATGAGTCCAAAAGTAACGGGGTGGAACTTATTAATTAAGTCTGGTGGAACAATATGGGTCATATCCTGATTCATGATGTGACCCTATGATATGACCCTGGCCGGAACACATTATACGGTCAAGTCATTATGAGTGTGGCCCCAATCGCTCTTGCACTCTCACTAATATGATTTATCCCAAAACCTAATGAGTCTGAAGTGCCAAGTGTAAATCACGTGTACATCTCTCCATGCCTAGGGAACAATACATGTGTAGTTCTAAATTAATGTTATTTTAAAACATGATGTCTAAATTAAAGCTTGAATTAAATTTAAGGCCACATTGAAAATTAATTCATGTCGGTGTGCTATGTCATTCCAATTCCAATCGTATTTCCAACATTGTATTTCACTGACTTTCCAATTGATTTTTATTTCCATAGCACACCTAACATATCAATTAGTCTCAATGTCATATGCAACTATGCAAGAGTATACTAAGATTATATACGGAATATGAAGCAGATAATGACAGGAAATAATGTAACATTTAGCATGCATTAGATATGTGATAAATTAAACATCTAATCATGGAGCATATCTATATGACAGATAATAAGCAGGTTATTCTAACAACATGCTAGATAGACTAAAATTGAAATATAAATAAATAATTTGAGCTAACATGCATGTCAAGTTAACGATCGGTGTCGCACCTTTGGGAGATATGTGGGGATGGACAATGGGGGGATAGAGAATCTGGCGATCTCAGATAATTTTCATCATCGATCGTTTTCGGGACTTAACCATGTATTCATGGTTTTATATGATCCTTCGGACAATGTTTTATGATCTTACAGGTAGAAAACTAAGATTCTTCAAGCAGTAGCCTGGTGTATGATCCAACAGGTAGAAAATTCATATACTATCTAACGGCCTTTAGAGGCCAAATCCTCATTTCCAATCATCAGGTATTTCCTAAGCCAACTCCGATATGTGGGGTAAAGCCTCAAGGTTCCCATGCTATCACATGGACACCACTAAGCATCGACAATTGACAAATTATTATCTACAACCAACACCCAAGAAAACCAACACCGAAAATCTCCAAAACATAGTCACGACAGGGGGTAGACCCCAACAATCAGACATAGCCGGGCATGCGAGCCTAAGGCAGTCACATCATAGGCATGGAATTCCTAAAACAGTCCAGGCTCAGGGCAAAGATGCCCAAAACAGTCACGGACACGTCAGGTGATTACCGCGAGAACTCAGAGGGCATATAGGGTCACGAACAGGGGGTGAGGGAACCCCAGAAACTCACAGTCAGGGAAAATAAACCCAAGGACAGTCATTGTTAAGGGGAGGGGCGGCAACAGGATATCGGGGCTGCAACGAGGGTCGTCGCCAAGCCCTGTGGCGTAGAAACTCATCATTGCAGCTAACAAAAACAGAATCACAAATTTAAAAACCAAAATTTAGAGAATTAAAGTGATTTTACCAAGATCGTGGGCTGTCGGAAATATCCGAAGAGAAGTCCCAACTCTAGAGTAAAATCCGAGCTCAAATCCAGAAGACGAACCCGAAAATTTCTTTTAGAAAAATATTTTTTGCATGAAAATCCATAACCATTATCTTACTGGAGCTTAAATAGAGGAAGATGAGAACTGAGAAGCTCAGTGAAAGGTCGTGGCTTTGCCATGAAGGCGATCGGCTTCGATTCGAAGCAAAATCGTGGCAAACCCATAATATTTTAGAGCATGGTGGAGGCGCGAGGAGAAGACACGTGCTCCGGGGGAGAGGGGGGCCTCGGGACTGCGTTTATTTCCCTTCGAGTCAAAGGAACGAAGGAGAGAAAGTTGGCATCGCGAGCTTTTGAGAGAGAGAGGGCTGAGTGGGGCGCACGTGCGGGGAAAAAATTAAGGGAAGCAGGCCGCTGCGTCGCTGGACCGCAAGAAAAGAAAGAAAGAAAAAAAAGGAAAAACACATGGGCCGGGTTCATACTAAAATGGTCTTTTATATTCTACACTCCTTAAAAAAATTCCGTCCTCGGAATTAAAAAACAAAACTAAGATACAACAAACAAATGGGGAAAACGTTTTCGCATCTCCTCCTCTCTTTCCCAGATGGACTCCCCAGGCAAGTCTCGATGCCACATTACTTTCACCAGGTTGACGACTCTGTTCTAAGGGCCTTTTGCTGACGATCAATGATCCACACTAGTTGTTCATATGTCAGATCGGGCCGCACTTGTAATCTCAGAGTGGTCAACATGTGTCGGGTCCCCTACATACTTGCACAGCTGGGATACATGGAATACATCACGCACTCAAGGATGGAGGCACTGCAAGTCTATATGCCACTTCACTCACACTCCAAGATGTCAAAAGGCCCAATATAGCGAGGGATGAGCTTCTCTCTCCGTCCAAAATGAATCATGCCTCTGGTAGGAGAAATCTTCAAGAAAATATGGTCACTAGGCTGGAATTATAAGTGTCCGCGCTTCGCATCCGTCCAATGCTTATACCGACCCTATGCCACTTGAAGCTTCTCTCTAATAGTGCGCACAACATCCACAACCTCTATAATCATCTTTAGTCCCATCAACTCACTGTCACCCACATCATCCCAACTCAAGTGTGAGCGGCACTTTCTTCCATATAATGCTGCAAAAGGTGCCATACCGATATTGGCTTGATAACAGTTATTGTATGCAAACTCCACGAGGTGAAGGTGATCTTCCTACAGCCCATTGAAGTCTAACATATATGTACGCAGCATATCCTCTAAGATCCGAATAGTGCGCTCAGACTGGTCATCTGTCTGTAGATGATAGGCTGAACTAAAACTTAAGTGGGTCCCTAAATGATCCTGTAAGCTCTTCCAAAAACGTGATGTGAAACGAGTCTCTATCTGAAACGATGCTCACAGGCACTCTATGTAGTCTAACAATTTCCTCCATGTACTTCTTGGCAAGCACTTCTGTGGATTGGCCAACTCTGAAGGGAATGAAATGTGCTGACTTAGTTAATAGATCAACAATCATCCAAACAACATCATTATGCTTCGTGCTCCTAGGTAGTCCCGTCACAAAATCTATCGTAATGTGCTGACACTTCCATTCTGGGATATGTAAAGGCTGTAATAAACCAGCAATATGATGATGTTTAGCCTTCATTGCTAGCACACCATGCACTTCGTCACACTCCTGGCAACACTTCTCTTCATGCCATGTCATTAATAATGTTGCCTCTGATCCTTGTACATTTTGGTCCCGCCTAGATGAATGGAATATGAGAAACTATGTGCTTCCTTCAACATTTCTTCTTAAATATCTCCAGACGGCACACAAATCATGCTGCCATTTGCAAGGACCTATCTTCCTGGATTCTGAACTCTGGTCTCTGTCCTGCCAATACCAGACTCCTAATCTTCTTCAGCTTCTCATCATTCGCCTGAGTGACCTTGATTCTATCTACCAATTTTGACTGAATCTTCATATTCTTTAACGAGGTAGTCAGCTTAGGTAAAATCATATCTATCTCCATTTCCCTGATCTCCTGATGTAGCCTTCACTGAGTCGTAAGTGTCATTACTGATGGAAGACGACTTAGCACATCAGGTATAACATTGACCTTTACATGATGATACTGAAGGTCAATATCATAATTCACTATCAACTCTATCCATCGGCGCTGCCTCATGTGCTTAACCTTCTGAGTGAAGATACACTTCAAACTCTTATGATCTATTATAAATATCTTCATATGCTCACCTAACAAGAAATACCTCCACATCTTTAATGCAAAAATAACCGCTGCCAACTCTAAGTCATGGATATGATATTTCTTCTCGTGGTTCTTCAACTACCTGGATGCATAAGCTACAACTCTACCATGTTGATGTAATACACATCCAAGCCCTCTACCTGATGCATCACAGAACACTTCAATTCCTCCCGTCCGATCAGGAATAACCAAAATTCGGGCAGATATCATCTTCTTCAGTTCCTTAAAAGCTTCGTCACATGCCCTGGACCAGATGAACATCACATTCTTTCTCGTTAATCGCGTCATAGGCTCTGCGATCTTCGAGAAATCTTTAATGAACCTCCGATAATAACCAGCCATTCCCAAAAAGCTGCAAATCTGTCACGGTTGGTGGAATAGGCCAGTTCTGAACAGCTGCTACTTTTCCGAGATCTACAGAGATTCTTTCTCCAGACACCACGTCGCCTAAATAAGCCACATTGTTCAGATAGAATTGACATTTGCTGAGTTTGGTGAACAATTGGTGTCGTCTTAAAGTTTCCCGGATCTTCCTTAAATGTTCATCATGCTCCTGGGCGTCCTTTGAATATATCAGGATTTCATCAAGATAGATAACTACGAACTTATCCAAATATTCATATAGCAGTTGGTTCATACGGCTGTATATAGCACTTGCACTATCATATACTCTTGATCGTGGTATTTTGTGTGGATTTGTATTCTATAATGTAGTGTGTCTTACTAGTAGATGCTAGTAGTTAATTACTATTGTTTGTGTATATGTGCATGTCTGTGTGTTGTGGTTAAGTGAGAGGGTTGGGGTAGTGGCATTGTTGTAATTAAGTTAAGGTGTGCGTGTATAGTCAAGAGGTGGGTGTGCATAGTAATGGCTATTTGGTAATATCCTAGAAGTTGGAGGGGTAAGTGATGATGGTGTTCTAGTCATTTCATAGGCTTCATGGTTATCTTAAGGAGAGTGTAGAAGGGTGTAGATGCTTAGAGAGATTACTATCTTAATTTTACCCTTATCTCATTTCTCCCATCTTTTCTTTCTCCTTCCTTCTACCTCATGACCGAACCCCCTATGAGAGTTCATAGTGGCCAAGCTCCCAAAGGGCCATTCCACCCTCACTGCACACTCTGGTAGCACCCCTTTCTTCATTTGGGTGCATATGGGTCATTTGGGAGATCTAGAAGAAAAGGATTCAAGAGCAAGTTGGGAGCTTTTTATGATGAAGCTTGGAGGGAGTTTTCATGGAGTCTAGTTGGAGTTTTTAGAGGATGAAAGCAAGCATCTTGAGGTAGGATTCCAACCCCACATAGTATGTTATTTGCATAACATGATTAGTGTATTTCATCTTAATTGCAATGTAAAGTTCAATTAAATACTTGCAATGATGTGGATGTTTTTAAAGTCAGAATCTGCTGCGACTTTACTTATGCATCTCTTATTCTAGGATGCTAAAAATAATGAAAAAATACAATTTGGAAAGCTTATCTAGTCCCCTACAACTTTCGTTTATTAACTAAGGTCTAATTCTGTATAGATCTTGACTGAATCACTGAAATATACTGATGTATCGGAATCTGCCAGAATCTGCACACTATCATCAAAAATGGTAGAACTGCTACTATAGTGATCCAACGGCTATGATTTTGGTCATTTTGGAAAACTAACTTCAATATCTACAACTTTTGTGTTATAAATTACTAGAAACAACAGATCTTTAGGGCTCAATAATTCTGTTTAAAAACAGATTCTTCATCCTGTGGGATTTAGACCATATTAATTAGCTTGCTAGCTCTAAATTTATGATATTTGGTGTATGAGTAGAGAACTTCAATATCCACAACTTTTATTTAATGAGTTTCAACAAATTCATAAAGGAAATGAATGATATCTACCATTGTTTATGACTGATTATATTTCCCATGCAAGCTAAAATGCTAAAGTAATGTCTTGAGCTATGTGTTTTTGTTAGTCTTACTTTCATTGTTAATGATTATTGTTGCTACATGGAAGGATGGTTATGGATTTATGCATGATGAATGAAATGGACAGTTGGAAAGTTGGAAATTTGTTAAGGAATAATAAAATGGAAAGTTGTAGTTTAAGAAATTTTGTCTTTGATGATTGTAACATGTCTTAGAACCTTATTGTTATACATGACTGTGAAGTAGGAGGGTGGACATGACTTGGTTGTATGTGGTTATTTTATGATGAGAGATGCACATGACATAATGGGCATAACCCTTATTATGAGAGAATGGTGAGGTTCCATACCATCAGGTCATGAGGACCACATTGCCCATACATGTATAACCCTATAGTTTCATGGTATGATTAATCCCATTTGCACTATTTACACTCGTTGCTCTTTATTTATTCATGTGGTAGCGTTGCTTAATGTTTGTAGTTCTTTACCGTTTGTGACACTTGTTTATTTCCTAATGTAGCTATTGTTGCTTGTGTTTACTTTACTATGTTGTCTCACTATCTTGTTGTTTGTAGCTTCTTTTTTGTTATGCCATAAATGCTTCCTGTCATACACATGTTTCTCTTAGCTCATTCCATGCTTTCAATTGCACATTGCCATGGTTGCATGTAAAGTAGTGCATTGTCATAAGTAGCATACTACGTGGAGTTTGGATATCCTACTGGGTCACGCTGTGACGTGTCCCACATGTGGCTTTCAGGTTGTAGTTGCTGTGGCAGATGGTGTGGCAGATGGGGTTCTGGAGCTGGAATCTTTAGAGTGGAGGCATGAGTTGTGAGAGTTTTGATGAGATGTATTTGTACCTTGTAGTGTGAGATGAGAGTGAGATGCCTTGTACTTGGGGATTTTGATGTATATGATGTATGAGAGAAAGATGTTGTATATGTTGGACATGATATAGATATAGATATATATATATATATATAGCTTGTGTTTCTTTTGTTGTCTCTGTGTATGTTAGTATACCTCTGTATTCTTGTTGTTTGCTTGGGAACATTACATGTACTATTCCAGCAGTGCGCAATGGGCCTGTTTTTTCTTTTGTTTTCCCTCTCTTCTTTCCTTTTCTTCTTCACCCTCTCCTCCCTGGGTATCCTGGAGAGCGGGACGTTACAACGGCTCATGAATATTGTTGGCGCATTGGTCACACCAAATGACATTACCAAAAACTTATAGTGCACATACTTGATCCTGAATGCAGTCTTGTGGATGTGATCCCTCTTCACCCTCAACTGATGGAATCCTGTCCTCGAATCCAACTTTGAATAAATGCTTGATCCTTTGAGTTGGTCAAAGATGTCATCGATACAAGGAAGAGGATATTTGTTCTTTACTGTCACATTGTTTAATTTTCTGTGATCGATGCACATGCGTCGAGATCCATCTTTCTTTGGCACTAACAATAAATGAGCACCCCAACGGGATACGTTGGGTCGTATTCATCCCTTCAGCTGTTCATCCAACTAGGCCCGGACTTCTTCTAATTCTGGCTGCACCATTGATAGGGTGTCTTAAATAAGTCGAATGGGCGCCTGGTACCAGATCAATGGAAAACTCCACGGCACGTTCCGGAGGCAATCTTATAAGATTATCCGGAAACACGTCCATGAATTCACGCACTACATCTGGTATTTCTGGTTCATCAACCTCCATGGTACTCACCACAACTTCTGCTGGCTGGTCTCTAAATCGTACTCAGATTTGCATCCGTTGATGGACTCGTACTTTGGATGATCAGGCATCTCGATAATGCACTCCTTTGATGACAGTCAATGGTAGTATGAAATGTTCTCAACCAATCCATTTCAAAGACAACATCAAAACTTGGCATCTCAATCATCAGAAAGTCTGCAAATAGCTCTTGTCCACAAATAACTATGGGGCACTGGGGGTATTCACTAGTTGTCTTCAACATGCCACCACTAATACTAACATTCCAAAGGGTAGTCAAGGGTTCAACAAGAATGGTGTGTGCTAACAAATCGAGGGGCTAAGAAACAATGAGAGGCTACTGAGTCGAATAATTGAAGAGCAGGTCTATCCGCGACTAGTACAATACCTATTGTCAAAGATACTTTGTCTAAGTAAACATGTAATGACATATGGAAGTAATTACTGAAAGTATTAAATTCTTACTAGTAATCACTTTGTCAGCAGCCTCGGCCTCCACCGCCGTCATAGTGAATGCCTGGCGTTTTATGATTTGGCCTGCTGAAAGACCTTCTGGGGAGGAAGCAGTGGTCTGTGTGGTGTATTCCTGGTTGGGGTAGGAACAAGAGCATGAGTATAAACATGAGCAGGAGCTGGTGTTGCTGGTCATGGTCCATTCTGTGAACAATCTCTGGCATTATGCTCCTTAGAATCAAGCAAAGGCCTAACCACCATTGACACTCCTCCTTATGATGCCCAGTCTTGTTGCAGTAATGACAAACTGGTTGTGGCTGCTGTTGTGGTGCCGGCCTCTTGAACTGAAATTTCTACACTAGCCGGTGCAAATGCCTAGCTAGCGGCAACGGTCGACGACTCGTCCCTTCGGTAACAGCTGTAGGTGGTGGTGGTCGTCTCGAAGGGACATACATTTTGAGACGCTCCCGCTCAGCTTCCCTCTTCGCGAGCTGTTGCATGTACCTTTGCATGGGTCTTCAGGTTCAATCCAACCATCTTCTCTTGAAGCTTTATGTTCAGACCCTGCTGGAAACGTCGAGCTCGAGCTACGAGAGTGGACACAATCTCCTTCGCAAATCTGATAAGTATAGAGAACTCAGCATCATACTCTTTAACAGTCCCAGTGCTCTGCTTCAGGCTAGTGAATCGCGTCTCCAACTCCATCTGAGCCTCATGAAAGAAGTATTGGGCATTGAATTGCTCCTTGAATGTATACCAGGTGATAGGCTTCGTCAACCGATCCTCTTCTGCATCCCACCAGATCCTGGCTCTCTCTGCCAATTGTAACTTTTCAATCTTCACTCATGATTCTGTGAGGATCCATATAGCGGTCAGATTATCCACAGTGCTGCGTAACCATTCCTTTGCCTGCAAGGGGTCTTCTCGACCAGTAAATGTAGCCGGACGCAGGGCCCGAAACTGTTGTACCCCTCCGGTAGTCTTAGGCTCCTTACGAATAGCCTAAACAAGCTCTCGCATGGCCTGATCCGAAATCTGATGGACAGTTAGGTTACTCGAGACTAATCCAGAAGCATTTTATGCCATCTTCATGGTGCGCTTTCGGCGATTTAAACTCGCATGCGCCTGCATTGACAGTGCAATGTCAATTTCTAATTAAGCATTTTGATCACGATGTATCCTACTCTTTCTAGACTGTTCACGAGGTTGGTTGCGAGAACCTGCATGGGCCACCAAGAAAAACATGTCATGTCCCGCAACCTGGGATCGCTTCATGTTTCGTAAAGGAACGACAGGTCATGCAGTTAACCAGTGAAAACAATCTAGACACAAGCAGAGATGCATCAAAATGCTTAACAAAATTTTCATATATATATATATGAACTAGTTTATAAAATGGTATACATCATGCTATTCAAATACTAACAAAAAATACATCTGATGCCACCATATGTTTACATACACTAGCTCTAAGTCAAAAGTCAGCGGTCTCTATCGCAAAGTCCGAGTCCTCAAACACTGGTGCATCCTCTGTCTCTAACTCAGCACCTGGTGGTACAACAACAATGAAGACCCACCATGTAAATCACAGTATATCTATAATTTTGGACTTTAAAACATGTAAACATGTGTAACCACTAATTAGGAAACATGAATTGGGAACAGATAATCGATTAATTAATATTTCTTATCAGTTTTGTATTGAAATTTAAGATAACACGCAACCCAGTTGATAATTAAAAGTGATACTAACATGGTCCTATTTTATACCAAATCTAGGCTGTGAATCATATTGGAGAGTACAGAAGCAACCACGGAGTCCCTCAATAGCACGTGGCACTCACCCGGGCCAGGCCCAAAGTAGAACACCTGATGCGGTCAAGTCATTAGGAGCGTGACCCCAGTCGCTCCCACACTCTCACTAATATGATTTATCCCCAAAACCCAGTAAGTCGAAGTGCCAAGTGTAAGTCATGTGTACATCTCTTCATGCATCAGTGAAACAATACGGGTGTAGTTCTAAATTAATGTTATTTTAAAACATGTTGTATAAATTAAAGCTTGAATTAAATTTAAGGCCACATTGAAAATTAATTTATATTGGTGTGCTATGTCATTTCAATTCCAATCATATTTCCAACATTCTATTTCACTAATTTTTCAATTGATTTTTATTTCCATAGCACACCTAACATATCAATTAGTCTCAATGTCATGGGCCACTATGCAAGAGTATAATAAGATTATCTACGGAACATGTAGCAGATAATGACATGTAATAATGTAACATTTAGCATGTGTTAGATATGCAATGAATTAAACATCTAATCATGGAGCATATCTATATGACAGATAATAAGCAGGTTATTCTGACAACATGCTAAATAAACTAAAATTGAAATATAAATAAATAATTTGAGCTAACCTGCATGTTGTGGTAACGATCAGTGTCACATCTTTGGGAGATATGGGGAGCTGGACAATGGGGGCGGGAGAATTTGGAGATCTCAGATAATTTTTATCATCGATCCTTTTTGAGACGTAACCATATATTCATGGTTTTCTATGATCCTTCGGGCAGTTATGATACCATATGTAGATAACTAAGATCCTTCAGATGGTAGCCTGGTGTATGATCCAACATGCAGAAAATTCACATACTATCGAACGGCCTTTAGAGGCCAAACCCTCATTTCCAATCATTGGGTATTTCCTAAGCCAACTCAGATATGTGGCGTAAAGCCCCAAGGTTCCGATGCTATTACATGGCCACCACTAAGCCTCGACAATAGCCAAATTAATATCTACAGCCAACACCCAAGAAAACCAACACTGAAAATCTCCAAAACATAACCACGACAGGGGATAGACCCCAACAATCAGACACATCCAGGCATGAGAGCCCAGGGCAGTTACATCATAGGTTGAAATCCCTAAAACAGTCTCGGCTCAGGGCAAAGATGTCCAAAGCAGTCACGACCAGGTCTAATTACTGCGAGAACTCAGAGGGCATATAAGGTCACGAACAGGGGTGAGGGAACCCCAGGAACTCATGGTCAAGGGAAATAAACCCAAGGACAGTCACGATTAAGGGGAAGGGTGGCAGCGTGATATCTAGGGGCTGCATCGAGGGTCGCCGCCAAGCCCCAGAGCTCAGAAACTCATCATCGTAGCTAACGAAAAACTGAATCACAAATTTAAAAACCAAAATTTAGAGAATTAAAGTGATTTTACTAGGATCGTGGACTGTCGGAAATGGCCGAAGAGAAATCCCAACTCCAGAGTAAATGCCGAGATCAAATCCAGAAGAAAAACCCGAAAATTTGTTTTAGAAAAATATTTTTTCGCGTGAAAATCCCAAACCCTAACCTTATCGGAGGTTAAATAGAGGAAGAGGAGAACTGAGGAGCTCAGTGGAAGGTCTTGGCTTTGTCATGAAGGCGATCGGCTTCGATTCAAAGCAAAATCGTGTCGAAACCAAAGGTTTTAAAGCACGGTGGAGGCGCGAGGAGAAGACACGTGCTCCGTGAGGTGGAGGGAGGAGAGGGGGGCCTCGGGACTGCGTTTATTTCCATTCAAGTCATAGAAACGAATGTCGCGAGCTTTTACCGCCGCTTCGATCGATCGATCGAGAGGAATCGGGGGAAGAGAGAGGAAGAGATATGGCTGAGTGTGGCGCACGTGCGAGGGAAAAAAATAAAGGGAAGCGGGTCGCTGCGACGCTGGGCTGAAAGAAAAGAAAGAAAGAAAGAAAGAAAGAAAAAGGAAAAATCATGGGCCGGGTTCATATTAAAATGAGCTCTTACAAATATCTTCCTGTTGTGAACGAGAAACATGTTTGGAGAAGGTTGAGGCTAGGAAACCCCTAGCCTCCTTTATATAGTATTCATAATGGTTACTCATGTGGGTGGATACCCAATAGGCCCAATGGGTCCTATTCATAACACTTCCCCTTATCCAACCAACGTGGTATACTCGACTTATGAATACTGAATGATTCATTAGTACTAATGAGTATCTTAAAGGGTGTATACTTCTAGATCCAAGTTAAGGGTACCTACCTCGTTAAAAACCCTTAGCTATGGAAAACCCTGTGGGAAAAAACCGATAGCGAAGGGAAAAGAGAAACAGGTTTGGAGAAACAGGTTTGGAGAAAGTTGAGGCTAGGAAACCCCTAGCCTCCTTTATATAGTATTCATAAGAAACAGGTTTGGAGAAGGTTGAGGCTAGGAAACCCCTAGCCTCCTTTATATAGTATTCATAATGGTTACTCATGTGGGTGGATATCCAATAGGTCCAATGGGTCCTATTCATAACACTTCCCCTTATCCAACTAACGTGGTATACTCGACTTATGAATACTGAATGATTCATTAGTACTAATGAGTATCTTAAAGGGTGGATACTTCTAGATCCAAGTTAAGGGTAACTGCCTCGTTAAAAACCCTTAGCTATGGAAAACCCTGTGGGAAAAAACCGATAGCGAAGGGAAAAGAGTACAGCACTCCATAACTTCCCCTGATTTGGGGATGTGTCGAGGGGTGGATACTTCTGGATCCAGAGTCAATGTGGTTGCCTCATTAAAACCTTGACTATGGAAAACCCTGTGGGAAAAACCACTAGCCAAGGAAAAAGAGTACAACTCTACAGTTGACTCCCCCTTATCTGATCAAGCTTCAGGCTTGCAGATATCCTATATATCTATACATTTATCTCCTATGTGTCTATACATCCATCTCATCTACAACATTCCGAAAGCAAAAGTAAAGTACAAGCATCACTCATCTATACAAGTTTCACTCATATAGGGCAGTAGCTGAAACTGAAGGAGCGCTGCGAACTTGGTAGACAGCTCCACGTCTCAATCGTCATTGTCTGCAAAGGTACTTCAGGACCTGGCTTTGTATGTTCTTGAACTGCTCCTTGGGTGATGAGTTTCTCGGGATGGTAGAAGGATGTAGACTTGGGAGGATTCTGTGTAGATCTTCAGGAGGTGGACGTCCCTTTTATACTATTCATCGCGATGATCTGTAACCTGCATATGCAAATACATTTAACATGGAGGATTTTTCCTCGACCCTTGGAGATAGCGCAGAAGCTACATATCTCAGGTCCAGTGGTGCGCTGCAGGCGCTGCATTGTACCTGGCTAATAGCTATGTTGCTAACGCTCAAAAGAGACGCATGCAGTTGACCAGGTAAAAGAGTGTTCCAAAGACACTTAAGGTACTTCTGGACCATATATATTCTTCCCCTCTTCCAGCTAACGGAAAGGGGTCTTTTAATGTATATCCATACAACCAAATAGGTGTATTTAGTGGAGAATGATTTTAATGTTTCTTCATCAATCATGAAGTTTTCATCTTCGGGATGATTAATTAATGTCATCTTTAGGATGATAGTTCATTTCCAGGATAATAGTTCATCTTCAGGATGATTAATGTCATCTTCAGGATGATAGTTCATCTTCAGGATGATTAATGTCATCTTCAGGATGATAGTTCATCTTCGGGATGATAGTTCATCTTCGGGATGATTGTATTTTGTAAGCCAAGAATTTATGCCTAGCTAGGACTTTCATATCATATCATATCTGATAGATAGGCTTTAACAGATATTTCGGTATTTTCTCTTCAGGAGATCCGATAATATTTTGAGTTATTAAAATAATCTCAATTCTTTTAATTTGCTCTCTTAAGAACAATACTGTTTTTAAGAGGTGCAAACAACAACCTTTTTGTATGAGTCCTTTAAGGATCTCCGTCTAGGTTGTCTTTCCTTTAATATATGTCTCAAAAAGAAAGGAAAGTAAAGAAAAAATTTGTACATGCAGTTGAAGAAATTTTATATCGGTAATGTTGTCACATCCAATAGCAACATCAACCAAAAATTCCCTCTTTTTGCCATTCGTTGGGTTACGCCTTGACATAAACCAGTCGATGCATCAGATTCATCTTGTAAGTGAGTTCAGCTCATCTTACTTGATTACTTCCTGGTTTGAGCGATTTATACCTCTAAAGCTATAGCAAATTAAAATGCTTATAGCTAACGATTTTATTTTAATTCTCCTTCAATACTCAGTTATCCCACAGGATTTGATATCATTTTTGATATCAGGACTTCAGGTCCATACACCTCATATTTCATAAGTGAGTCCAGCTCACCTTATTATTGCCTCATTCCACATTATTATAATTTGGCCAAATCTCTATCTTTGCTTCAGGCAAAGCAGAGTTGTGGAATCGATATTTTTATATTTAACTGGCAAAGTGAAATATGAGAGAATTTGTCGACAAAATGTGTTCTTTCTTGTCCAAAACTCACCCCGTACGTACTATAAACATTTGATTTCTCCCAGAGGTGTCTCCTTCACGACGCGTTAAAGAAGTGAAGGTTCTGGGACGGGTAAAGAATATGGACAGATCCAGAATGGGTCCTTAGCAACCAAGTTGCAATAAGGTTCTGGATTTGAGCTCACTTTCCTGTGGTGGTATTGCTTTTTCGGTCTCCAGGAGTAGATTCCTCTCTTTGGAGCCTAGTGGTATGTCCTCTCATCTCTTAAGGACATCCACTTCTGCTACTGGTGGATTGCATCCATTATATTTGGTATGTCAATCCTAGCTGGATTTTTAGTAGCAGGGATGTGAAAGTTTTGACAATATTTAAATTGTCAGTCTGATTATAATCAGATCATATGTATTTACTTTTTAAATGGTCAATTTGAGCTTCAGGCTCATAGATGATTTGAACCAAATAGGGAATTGAAGGATCTTCAGGATCCTTTTTACCATCAACACACAATCTATAAGACGTGTATAAATGCCTTACTCATACGAGATTTTGGAATCTATTCATCAAAGTTGGTTAGTCCTGATGAATGTGTTCTCTTTGTGGCATCATGACAGTTTATGTAGTGTTGCTTCAGGAACACATACACAGCGTTGCAGACGAACCATCTTTTAGATGTGCTCTAAACCCATTCTTAGAAAATGTTTATATGGAGTTGATCAGACTCATATAAAAGGGTTCTAATGGTGTGTTTAGCTGAGTGTACGCAACCACTGTTGCTAATTATTTATGATTTCCCATTTTTATCCAAAGTTACCACTATTTTAAAAAAATTGTGGTTGGATAATGACCATTTTTAGAGGATATATTGATGAGTACACCAAGGGTACATCATCAGTCCTATTATGGGAGTGGACGAAGCCTATTTATATCCCTTAAATACTCTCAAGAGACCTAAAGGTCTTCATTATCTTTAATGATGATAGTATATCATCTTAAATTCCTTTGAGGAAGTAGGAAGAGTCAATGTCCATGTGAATGGAGATGATCTCATTATCATTTTTCCTTTTGAATATGACAATGAAAGTTTCACCTTTTTTGAAGAATCTTCGGGTTCGTCTGGTTGATGATGTCTTGCATCATTAATACAGGGTGATATCGATCCAAAATTGGTCGATTCTGGACACTTCTAGTGTTCCAAAATAATTCCTCCTTTTGAATTTATGTGGGACTTTTGAAAAGTCCATTAAAATGCTCAAGTTAATTTTGTCCGGTAATAGTTGAATTGTGTTCAAACTGTGAAGGATTACATCTTCACATTGACTATTGTGCGGATCATATGGGACAAAGCTTCATGCTTCATTTATTTCTTGAGTCATTTAGGGATTTCGTTTTGACGAATATCCTTTGAAACTGTATAAGTTTCAAAGAGTATATGACATCCTCATTTTATTTTTAGGGGTATTCAAGATAGCAAATCATTCGCAGTAAAATAAAATGTATTAAAACTACAAGAGAATAATACTGATGATTTTGTTAAGTCAACAAGTGACATAGTGTGATGTGTGCTCTTGAAAACATACACCAATAATCATGCTCATCAAGACTTATGTTATGACAACAGATTAAATTTGATTTCAAACTTTATTCGTCCTTGGGGAGTAGCTAAATATACATAAGGTCAATTAGACTTTCGTCATTTTGACTAGATATGTATGTATTTTTATATGGCATAAGTTAATGCACATTCATGTTTGCAAAAACATTATTGCTCTTATCAGAATCTCTGATCTAATATTGGCTTGCCATTGCTTACTCCATGTCAATGTATATCATATCTTCCCTTTCCCATTTAATTCAAGACTTCCCCTGTTTTAAGTTTTCCTTATTTTTATTTCAGGTCATGTTTGATCCTGAACTTCCCCTGATTTCAATATTCCTTATTTATAAAGGACAATGAAAATTAGTCTTGCTAAGGAGGCATAAGCAGGGGTTTGAGCAAATTATTTTATACTTCCACTTTTCTAATTAATAAGAGACTTTTAAAAAGTCTATCTGAATGCTCGAGTATAGCTTCAGGCCATTTTCTTGAGTCGTTCAAATTTTATGTGGATAGTTTATCATGCTCAGAGGGGAAAACAAATACGTGGCTACAAAATTTATAATTTCACGTATCTATTAAGTCACGACTTCGGGCGTACACTTAAAAGTAAGGGGTAGATTCAAGAATCATACATTGTAAAGTGAGATGACTCTAAAAGAGTTTAGCGGTGTTATGACAACTGCTGGTATCAATATTCGATTATATAGACAATAAGTGTGAGAGGTCTATATACCGCAAAATGCGTATCTTTAAAAGATCGCATAAATAGTTTTCACATAGTCCATCATATTTGTTAATATTTATTTCATTAGGGTGAAAAAGTGTTGACTTTTGATTTGATTTTGAACTTCAGGTTCATTTTGTCAAAGTGGATATGATGTTAAAACTTTTTGAAATCATGATTGTCTTGTTGTCATAAATATCGTCATATCATGAGCCCATCATACATATAATATAAAGCTTGTAAACTAAAAATTATGCTCAATTAACCTGAATTGAAACAAGTATGATGTATACACATGCTATTTAACTGTAAAAACAATTAGACATCTATGCATGTATTATTACCATTTTCATAAAGAAAATTAATATTCATGCATGCTTTTTAACATTTTCATAACGTGAATAATTAAAAGAGATTAACATCCACGCATATAATCATTTCACAGGCATGTAAAGATTAATTAAATAATCTAAATAGTGTGTGACATGCTAAAAATTATTTTTGAAAAACTTTTTACCTTTGATCCATATTTATAATGTTTTATTTTCCGCTTTAACCCTTTTTAAGATTTCTTTAATTATTTTGGGCTTTAGGGGCCAAAAATAAAAAAGGAAAAATTATTTGTGTAAGTGGGCTAATTTTCAGGCTTTTGGGCCATGAAAACAACCCATTAGGGTTAATTGGGCCTCCCCCGAAAAATTGGCCCGTTAAGGGCTAGGTTTTTCGAAAACCCTAGGGGGCCCGCGGGGCGCGCCACCGTGGCGACGGGCCGCGGCCTGAGGCCGCGGCAGCTTGGCCGCGGCTTCAGGCCGCGGCGTTTTATCGCCGGCGGCGCTCGTAGAGCGCCGCCGTTTCGCCCTTCGAGCGTGCGGGGTATGGATCAAGGTTGGGGGTAAAAACAGATTTTTCAAGCATTTAGATCTCTAAAAAAACTGATTTTTATTGTTTTTAGACATGCGGATCTAAATAAAAATGTGATTTTTATCGCGTTTTCAAACTTTTTGATCTTAAAACATGCAGATCTACGTGAAAACGCAAGTTTAGATCTAAAAGTTTTGATATTTACATCTAGATTCGACGAGGGAATCTAGGCGACGGTTGGTGAAGTATGCCCTTTTCGCTCCCCGTTGAGAAGATTACGATCTTCTTAGACTGAGCGGTTGATGGATCTCCTTCCTCGCGCGTCGTCGCCTTTTCCAACGAGCGTGATCGTGCTGATAACGTGTAGTGAACGAGAAACAGGTTTGGAGAAGGTTGAGGCTAGGAAACCCCTAGCCTCCTTTATATAGTATTCATAATGGTTACTCATGTAGGTGGATACCCAATAGGCCCAATGGGTCCTATTCATAACACTACCAATTTTATTTGTGGTTAGCTATTACAGAATTTTGCTTATTATTAATATCATCTTTTAATATATATGAGAATGAATGGCTTCATGATAAGTAGAATGATCACCTTCCATAGAGTATGCAAATTCATGGAGCTGATTATCTCTATTTATTATACAAAAGTGGGATGTTCACATATGGTTGTCCCAGTCACAAGCTGACTGGGACAAGCTGTCTGAGACAAACCTAGGTGGGTCCCAATGGGGGATGGTGGTTTGGGTGGAGTTTTGGCCTTTGTTTTGGGGTTGTGTTTGGTGGATTTTTTCAGTTTTGTCCCTACTTTTCCTCCTACTGCCCCCACATTTTTTTGCTTTGGCCCTTTTTATTTCGATGATACCGACACACACACCCACAGTTCTCACTCCTTTTCGGTTGCGCTTGTGCATCACATCCTGTTCGTGGTTTTTTTTCATGCGTGTATGAGTTATTTTTAGTCCTGTATACAATTGAGGCCCTTTGTCCTACTAGGACAAACATGTGGGCTAGGTTTTGCCACCTTAGCATGGTGGGGCCCACTTGGAGATGGGTGGGAGTTTGAGTTTACTTTGGGGTGTGGTTGTGGGGAGTTGGGTTAAATGCCCATCACATTCCCGTGAATTACAAGCTTGCTTGCGATTTATGCACTTTGCCCTCCAAAGTTTTTTCCAATTTAACCCCTGATTTCCCCCTTTTACCCACCATTCCCATGAATTACAAGCTTACCATTGGGATTTTTGCAATTTGCACCTCCAAAGTTTTTTGCAATTTAACCCCCGATTTTCCCCCTTTTATCCTCCGACGATACCCATACGTACAATTTGCACTTCTCACTCATTTTCGGTTGTACACCCACACTTCCCACTCATTTTCGGTTCTACACCCACACTTCTCACTCATTTCAGTTGTGTGCGTGCACTGCATCTTTTTCGTGGGTTTTTTGGCCCCGTGCACTATGTGCATGGGTTATATCTAGTATGCTTATATTAAATACATCTAAAAATCAAGATTACAGATCTTAGCAATTATATACCATTTACTTCCTCATTGTCAGAAACATAATCATAATTAATAATGTGATTAGAAGCTGAATGTATAAGCATATCGTGATTGTGATCATTAATTCTAGGTATAGCAGAATGATGATTTTCAAAAATTTAGCATGTCTAGATTCAATAATTTTATTTTGAGAAATATCACCTTTACTCTTAGTTACTAGAAATGTATATAAGCCTTACTAGTAAGTGAATAACTAACAAGAATGCATTCAATAGCTTGATTACCTAATTTAGGTCTTTAGGCTCAGAAAGTCTAACAATTGCACATCATTCACATACTTTGAAATAATTAAGCTTGAGCTATCTTTTTCCAAAATTCATAAGGCGCCACTTGCTGTTTTTTCAATGAGATCTGCTACGTGGTAAAAAGTGCTTCACCCCATTCATTAGCATTCAAACCAGAATTAGAAATCATAGCATTTACCATTGCCATCAAAGTTGTATTTTTCTCTCTCTCAACACCATTTTGCTTAGGCATGTGTGTGCACTAGCGTTATGAATACTGCCAACCAATTCACAAAATTTAAGATATCAACAATTCTTCATCTCTATTAGATTTATCATAATTTTGGTGTCAAGTTGATTTCAGCTTCTTTAAACTGATTGAATTTATCTGAAAATCCATCTTTATATTTCAAAAGATAAATATGTATACTTAGAAATATCATCAATAAAGGTAATGAAATATCCTTTCCCATTACTAGTCATAATTTGATTTAAATCACAAAGGTTACTGTGTGTTAATTCTAAAATTGAAGAATCTCTGGCCACATGCTTAGAAAATGATTTTCTAGCAATTTTAGACTAAATACAAATTCTGCATTTATTAATAGTCTGACTGGAGAATACATTAATTATATCTAAGCTAATCATAAATTTAATGCGCTGATAGTGAGCATTACCTAATCTATCATATGCCATGAAGGAAAAGAAGTAACAAAGGAAAAGAGTTAATAATATAAACAGAACTTCATTTTTCATTAACAAGGTTTAATTTGACCATCCTATTACAAACATAACCTTTTCCCACGAACACCCCACCCTTGGTGACTTTGTCAGATGCAATCACTACCATGCTTACTAAGCAAACTAGTAGACATCACATTCTTACGAATTTCAGGAACATTTAGTACTTCTATAACATTCTTATCAGAAGTGAATTTCAGACATAATGCCCTTAACCTTTGCAATCAAGTCATTTCTCATGAATGATTCGTGGCCATCGGATTCTTCTTTAAGGATCGTGAACAAGCTAGAATCCAACCGACATTCCATGTTACTTCCAACCACATTTGCAATGAATCCAGTTTCAGTCGCATTGGCTTCAGATTTTTTCTTCAATTTGAGGAGTTGACAATTCTTGAAGTGCAATGTTTCTTACAATGAAAACATTTTTCATCCTTTTTGCAACCTTTCTTGAAATTAGTAGTCTTTTTAGACCCCAAACTTTCTTTTGATCATCACTTTCCACCACATGAGCCTTGGAAATGATTTCCTTTTCCTTATCTTTCTTGTCTCGAAGATGCAGTTCTTCAATTCAAAGATGGTGGCAAATTATTTCAAAAGAGAATTTTTGGTGCCTATTAGAATATAATTATATCGGGTGTTTTGTGTAAAATTGTAATAGACCTCAATAAATAATAAAGTATTTGGGTTGCGAGAGGGTGACTAACTCTCTATGCCCTTCAATCAAAATACCTAAATCAGTTTTACATGGTATCAGAATTCTAACTATATATTAGATTAATTCTAATTTAGATTACCCTAAACCTAACTATAGGCGCACCCCTTCCATCGCCACCACCCTCAAGTCAAATCAACCGACATAAACCTTAACACTAACCCAATTCGACATTACTGTTCTGCATAATGTTAGATCCATATGTTGTTGATTTCTTGCATCCCTGGCACTAACAACGACAACAACCAGATCATAGGTTCCAACACTAAAAACCACTTGGAGATGCCTCTCTGACAAGATCAGACACTTGTTCAGTGGTTCAGTGGAAGGCAAGCAGATTCAACGAGATCCGATTTGTTCCAACGCTGCTTCGATTAAATACGTCCTTTTCCAATGGTGGCGAGTTGCTCTGACCAATTCCAAAGTAAATCCGACGAGCCGAGGCATCTCCAGGCGATGACGAGCTATTTCGATCAATCAATCAATGCCGTTGACCTCATCAGCGATGACGGCGACCTCATCGGCGAAGATGATCACCCCCCATTACCTTTCATCCTCTCATCTCTTGTTGCTTAGCCTTTCCTTCTTTCATTTGTTTATATTTAGTTCATATTTTTCTCTCATTGTTTTTTATTATTTAATGGATGTGTTCAACAATAACCCAATTTTGTAAAAAAATTGTAGTTTATTATGTATCATTAAATCCCAAAGGAGGATCTGTTTGCTGGAATGTGTTTGTTGGATCTTAAGGGATGATCTTTTATGTGAGTTGTGAGGGTAGGATATCAAGAAATGATCATATGTTGGGGGTTGTACTTGTTATATTGGGTTAAGACGTTTGTTTGATTAGCTATGATTGACGAGATAAAATCTGATTTGAGATCACATATGTGGTTCATGAGTTTGTATTTGGAAAGATAACTAATTGAAAGTGTGGTTCATGAACTTGTATTTGGGAAGATAACTAATTGAAAGCTGATGGCATATGGTATTATTTTTTTATAATAGAGAGAACTTTTTGAGAACTATATTATTATCAGTAAAGAGAATGATATTCACCTTACTGTCGACCCTTCAAACCCAAAGATTGCCAAATGATAACATGATAATTTTGATCTTTACAATTAGATGGTGAACAATATCTAGGTATAAGACATGGTGTTACATACGATAATAGTTGAGCAACTATATGATTGTTTGATAGAGCTTTATTCGTTGACCAATAATCTTAATTGAGCCTATGAAGTACTATATGATCGGTCTCTTGCACTGTTCTACAATGACTATACGCTCATGATGTGCAAAGAGTTGATTTTGATGGGTAGAATATGTACACACAATGGGAACATATTCTTATGCTTGGATTTCTTGGAGTTTATCATTAGCTTATGTGTCGCATGACTCCAGGTGATATGGAGTTCAATGGTCAACTCCAAGTTTAAGACATCTAGCCGACTTCGGAGGATATTTCCTGGTAAACCTCTTATTATTGGTGCGAAAGAGCTGTAGAATCATACTTCTTTGTTGGTTCAACTGAGATGCTTTACAAGAGCAAAGAGAGATACTGTTACATCCATAAGAGCAGCTCGGGTAGGGGTCCTAACGAGGTGTTGTTACTAGAGTGGGGTCTGGAGGCCCGTTGGAGTGTGCCATAGGAGCCTTACTAGCGGTGACAACATAGTGTGTCATTATTGTTTTGAAGATGAAACATACAAAGCAGGCATATTAAGAGTTACAGAATAAGATGTTCAGTTTTCATTCAGCACATATTGCATCTGCAGGGAGTCATGTTCAGATAAATAAGTATTTTTTTATATAGAGAGTATAATTAACGGTTAATGTTCCAGCATTTTATGATTTGATGGTCTCCTATTTATCTTCAGCACATATTGCTACGCTTACCAATACTAGCAATTTCACTGCTTTCATTTTCTTCTTAGCACCATGAAATTGGGTGATAGATTCAGAAGCTTCACATCATATATTTGGTAACCCTAGTAACATGTCTAAGTTAGAATGTTTTGAATGTTTCTTTCTTGCCTGGTGTTATATTAACAGATGAGCTTATCTTTTTTAGTTCGTGGTGTTAGCAATGCACGCGTAACACCAACATGTCGTTATCATTGTGTATTATTTGCTTGATTTTTTTGTTTAATTTGCTATCGGCTAATAAACTTATAAAAGCATTGAACTGTTTAGTGATCTTCTTTTGGAGATCGAGATGGCAATGATGATTGACATATGTTGTGAGTTTGGGTATTTATATCTTCTCGATGGTATTTTTTGACATTGTTGTATTATCTGGTATTATATTTTCAATTGACATTCATAATCGGTTAAGACATCTTGCTTTGAATAATTTGAAGTTAGTTCCAAAGTTGAATTATTTGTCGAGTTTAGACTGAGAGTTGTGTCAGAAAGGAAAGCACCATCATGCATCTTCCTTCTTCCTTCTAGAGTCAATAAAAGAGCATATAAACCATTTAAACTTTATTCCAATGTATATGGACCATGTCTTATATAATTAAAGCTTGGTTTCAGATATTTTACTCTCTTTGTTGACGATTTCTCTCGTGCTACATATATTTACTCTCTTAAAAATAGATATAAAGTTTTTATCTTTTAGTGTTTTGTTGCTAAAATTAAAACACAATTTGATTTATCTTTTAAAGATAATGCTGAGTATTTTAACTTAAGTTTTACTGAGTTTATGACCCTATCTGGTATAATACATCAGTTATTGTAGTGACCATGTGCTATGCGGAACAAACACTAGAGGGTGGGTGAATAGTGTTTTATAGAATTATAAGGAATTTACGCCAAAGAAAACCCTACTTAACCAACAAATGCGGAATACAATAAGTGAACAACAACAAAAGGAATAAAGCAACGCAAACAAGCAATCTACCCTGGTTCGGTGCCACCCAAGTCTCCCCGACTTGTTACCGGTGCCCTACTCTAGCAACACCCGGATCACCTCCGGATACTCTAGCAAACCGCTAGAGATTTCCTTTAGCCCACTTGCAGAAACCCCACAAGTGCAATCGATCTACAATCGATGTCCGTGTATCCCACAACCCGAGAACACGCAAAAACCTTAGTCACACAACTTGGGACTAAGCACACTCTCACAAACCGAGAGCAAAACGAAATCTTGACTCCCACAACTTGGGATCAAGCCAATCATCTCACCACAGTGAGTATACAACAATTAAGAAGTATAAAGAATGAAATATAAAATTCTTACCACAAAATCCTATGCCTTGAGAAATATTTACCAATTTGGGGCAAGAATGGATTTTGAGGAAGATGAGATCACCAAACCCTAGCTCCACCAAGATGAGCAGCAATAGATGGCTAGGGAGTAGATGGTGACTTGGATTCAAGCTCTTAGCTTGAGAAGCTCACAAGGAATGATAATCTCTCTTGAGGAATTAGTGCTCAAAGAGTGAGGGAGAGATTCTTGTGAGATGAGAGAGCTTGGAATAGGAGTTGAATGGCTCTCTTCAAAGATGTGAAAATGTCTCTAATTTCAGCCTTGGATCCCTGGTTAGAAGCACTCAAACTTATTTAGGAAAGAGAGAAAACGGTCACAAAATCCGTGGCATTAAATGCTCCAACAGCTCTATTCTGAAGCTGCTTATTCGGTCTAAGAAGGATCATCAACCGACTAGATTGACAACTAGTCGATCAGTGAACCTTCTTGGACCGACTAGATGGTTGACAGAGAAGATGATGAAATCTGGGTAAGAACTAGTCGGTCTAAGAAGGATCATCAACCGACTAGATTGACAACTAGTCGGTCAGTGAACCTTCTTGGACCGACTAGATTGGCTTTTAATGCATTAACCATCCTTCTTGAACCAACTAACTGGTCAATAGTACAAAGGCTGAATTAACAAGTATGGCTAGTCGGTTCAAGATGGATTTCCAACCGATTAGATCGTCATCTAGTCGGTTGGTTCTTCTACTTGAACCAACTAAGATGCATAAAAAGCCGAGAAATGAAGCGATAAGCTACGGGAAAGTTTCTAATGGCTTCTAAGGCAATCCTAAAGATAAGATATGAAAGTTATGAAGATTTCTAGGCAAGTACTACTCAAGGCTTAACATTCTACTAAACCGAAGCTAGAAGACATAAAAGTAAACACGACAAACCGTCTTCAAAGCTTCAACATGGAGAATCCGAATCCCTTGACTTCATGAATACTCCTTGAGCTTCAACAAAGCTCCAAGCACAACGATCACGCGTTCTGAGGAAGGCTTGGGACATCGCTTGAGATGAACAAATTACTTTGGCGACGATCTCCATAATTCTTCATGAGCTTGAGTCTTTTAGTTGAATGACTTGAATATTTTCAACGTCATGGTCTTCGAAGCTTTTGACTCATCCATTCCTTTCTTCTCTTTGGATTGAATCTCCATTCATTTGTTGATGCCATTGGCTTGAGGTTTGAAGTAGCCTTTGAGTTCTTCAAGCCAATGCTTCACCTTTGTTGATCTATCAAGTACTCCACTTGAATCAACACATGTAGTCACTTTTGATCTTCTTGAATCTAATTGGTGACTTTTTAGCTAACTGCAATCACAAGAGTTAGTCACAATGATTTGTGTTTGATCATCATCAAAATCAAGGTGGAGAGTCCAATACTCAACATTCTCTCCCTTTTTGATGATGACAAACCAAATATAAACAAAACAAATAATTGTGCATTAAATATACTTACTCCCACTGCAATGATGCCAATCAAGTTAATATCAATAATCAATAGCATCATTCAGCAGTTAATAGTGTATGTATCACATGAGGTTGTGTATATATCGCATGAATGACCAGAAATAATATGTATACACAACTCAAATCATATAGGTGATACACATCATAAACATGAGCATGATTACCAACATATATATAATGTAATCAATATAGACCAAGGTAATCACCAATGCTCCCCCTGAATCATATACATGAATGATCATACATAAAGTCTATATGATTCAAGTTATTGATTAACACTCAATATTTAATAAGCACATCTTGTTTATTTCTCTCCCCCTTCGTCATTAACAAAAAGATATGGGGGTAAAGAAACAACACATGCAACAATAGAGTTGAAAACATAAAGGTATAACAATTGTAAAGTTACCAATTGTAAAGTTCTCTAATGTAAAGTTACCAATTGAAAACATGATATCAAAATAAAGATATCAATTGCAAGAGCCCATATCCAACAACTCAACCACCCTCAATTATCACAAAAAAAATAAGCAATAAGCATATGAGATAAAAGATTACAATAAATACTAATTGTGAAGAGTAGTGTGAGCAGTGTTAGAAAAATGACAAACCAAAAATCATGACATCACTTGTGAAAGAAAAACAAGTGAACAAATAGTGTCAAATACCCAAACAAACTCAATTATCACAAGATTTATAACATGAAACATAAAGTGATAGACAGTCTTGTGATACCAATAGTATACTTGGCAAGATAAATGACATGAACATGATGAACCACATTATCGTGGAATCAAAATCATCATATTGACATAGATCAATATTTTTAGCCAATTTAGTGCATGGAAAACAATTCTATATTTTCATACAGGTAAATCTATTTAATCAATATAATCGTCGAGCGACGAAGTAAACAAACATGACTATAGAAATTCTTAACCAGGTGTACAAAGTTATGTTATAATAACACACATTAAGTATAATGGCATGTGATATCAATAGTAGACATACCAAGTCATCTCCAAAAGTATCTCCAGCTAAACTCCACAAAGCATCTCCCAAATTAAGCATACTTAATATAAGTGAAGTGTGCGATGTGGGGTGACAAGGTGATACAATGAAAATGAATATCAAATATCTATATCACGCAAAAGTGTTATGCCAAAATAGAGATAGTAACATCATAAAACGTATGGCATACACAATTCTAGCACCCTAGGAAACTAATTGAAACAGTGTTCAAAAGAACCATAGTACTAGCATGCATTCCAAAATATATACCCACATAATGAGTCAAAGATAAGCATGGAATGCCATGAGCATAAGGAAGATAAGCACTATATCATACGCTCAAAACTAGCATCAAACAAGATAATGTAAAGATGATATCCAATATAAATAGTCTAATAATTGTAAATATGATACCAAATGTAAATATGATATGTAGAGATGATACCAATTGTAATATAACAGAGTATGGCAAGCAGGCAAATACTGTCAAAATCATGATATTACTTGAGAAGGAAACCAAGTGAACAAATGAGACATGATTTCATCCTAGCTCAATTATCACAAAGGATACAACAAGAAGCATAATGTGACAAAACATCTTTTGAGCAAAGGCATGAAGATAGTCTACGTTCAAAGTCACAAGGTAGGATATAAACGAATAAAGTTTATCATGAACATTGCATGCATGCATACCAATTGTGCGAATAGAATAAAAACTTGAGTAAGCACAATATAATCGGAGGTGGCATCAAAGAAGTCATAGTGCATCAAGATATATTCATGGAAGAATATCTATGACAAAATATACATATCATTAAACACAATATAAAGCTTATGTGATCGTGTAAAGCACAAGTTATCTTTAACATTTCATAAAATTAGCATAAAATATGAGCATGAGATGAGAGATGACATAGTGAGAAATACAGCTTGAAGATCACTAACTAATATGAATGAATGTTATGTCACTTGCGAAAATATCCTACATGAAAGATTTAGCTATAGGCATGAAAGATCTCTTGAATAAAATTATAGCTAAACATCAGTCATGAAGTAATTAAAAAAGACAAGTAACATACATTGATCACCGCAAATCATATCAATACATCTCATAAAGATAATCATACAAACCATAAGAAAAGTATGAGATGTGTGGTGATACAATGAACAAATACGCATAAAGATCCTAAATCATTAATCTTATACATGACATGAATTATGTATAACATAATGAAGTATAGCATGCCAGCAAGAAATGAATCTTAAATGAAGGAATTGAAAAAATTTCAATGAAGATTAAGATCAATATACTTAATACAGTCTAATAAACAAGCAAGCATGTCATACACATCAGTTATCATATCCAGAACATATAACAATCTTCACACAGAAGCATGCTTGTGAGGAATGCGATGTGTGATGACAACGTGTTCCAAAGATATGAACATCAATAAACAACTAACCAAATCATTATATGAATGTTATAGCTACCATGATACATGAGTCGTAATAAAACATACATGACATACATGAACATGACAATCACATAAACAAACAATCTTCATGAGTGTGTGACAAGAATGAGCTAATGAAGAAGTATGCTATATTACACAAATTCAATATATTAATATACCAATTGTAAATATGGTAGTCAAAACCAATATATTAAAATACCAATTGTGTAAAACACATACTTACAACCATTTAGCTTTCCCTATATGTGTGCATCTCCAATGCACCATCCTTTCCTTTGAATTGATCCATCATTTGTAAATCAAGGAGTGTGTAGAGTAGGGATCTTGCACAACAATATGACAATATAACAATTGGTGGTATCCAAAAACTTTTTGGATCCAATAGGTTAAGGAACAAAATCAAGTAGTCCAATAACCAAATATTTACCAATTGTAAATAACACTCATCAATAGAAATGCATGACATGCATTAATAGGAGTTATTATAATCACGAAAATCATACATATAAGGAATTAACAATTCTCAATCATTAGAAATTAGAAACACCTAGACTAATAATTCCTATGCATATGATTTAGTCAAGCAACATCATTATGAATACACATATCTAATACAATAGTGTGTGCTAGAAAGATTCCTCGTTCAATATGCATATGTGCACAAAATAAATATTCACGGCACAACACATATTGAAGGAAGGCATGAAAAGTAATACCACAAAGAGTGTGCATGAAAAGTATAAAGTATTAATTTTCAAAACCAAATTTCTCTTTCCTTTGGCATCAACAAGATAGAAAATCACCAAGGGTTAGAGAAATCAACTAATCTATATGCACAACATAATATGAGAGAAATGTAATGGCATATAATGATGTTGGGGGTAGTGGACGAACTCAACTAATCTGATACCAAATGTAATGTCTTGATAGCAATCAAACATGTCATACTCCCTCAAAATCATACAAACTATGCAAACTTGGGAGTAGAGGATGAACTCACATATAAATATGGGTACAAAAAGTAATCATACAAGCATGGTACCCAAGCAATGAAGTGCAATATGAGTGAGTAAGCAAGGTGGAAATCAAATAAAGATTAGAGTTTGATTTTCATATATAGTCGCATGAGAATATGTCAATCCTAATATACTATTCTATATGTGTGTTCATACCATGCCTAGAAACAATCTTAGGAATCCAAAAGATAGTGATTTGGGATTCTTAAGAAGAGGTTGTGTAGAGCCATGAGTATGAAGTTGGGATGCACGCTTGTGAAGTGGAACATAAATATAAGCGTGTCCCGTGTGTGAAACATGCAAAAGAGCATTAGTTCTAACATGGAAATTTTTTAAGGCACATGTAATAAATAATCCTCGAATAAACATATGAGTAAGGATTATGAATACACAATGCACATCAGTCAAGAATTTGACACACATAAAATACATAGACATGAGTGACATACAAGACATATAAAATGCAAACATAGGATATGCATGAGATAGTCTCAAATAGAGAATGACATCTATATGCATCCAACACACATGGATACCAAATGTAAGAATATACTTACATCATTAAGCTCCCCCTACTTTGGTGCATCACTTAAGCACCATCAACTCCATTTGAATGAAAATCTTTGCAGATCAAAGAGTTGGTAGGGTTGGTATCCCAATGTGGATTGAACCTAGAAAACATAATTTTGGTATCCAAAAACCTTTTTAGATCCTATGGGTTAGGTAACAAATTTAAAATACTAAATTCAAATAATTGTAACCCATATCCTAATGTAATCATACACAATGTTTATGTTGCATATAATCAAACATGAATATGAGCCAACGCATGTGTTGCATGAAAATATTAAATATTTTAGACATGAAAATCACAAACACAATGATTTACTAATAAACATGCAATAGAAATCAAATTCAATATGAATTTAAGTTTCTAACAAACATGAGCATCTAAGACCAAAATCCAAACAAAAGAATAAACCAATTCTAAACACAAATGCATTGGTACCCATAAAATGAAAATAAACTTATGGTACCAAGCAAATGAAGGGTCAACGGAAACTAACCCTTCGGAAACCAAGTCCAAGAGGACCGTGATTTCCCAACATAATCATCATTCAAAATAATATTATGAATATAAGATTGCACATACATATCCTTAGCATGAGTGCTAGTGTTCTTAGGACCCCAAATAGTGTATGATTTGGGAATCATCTTCCTAGTGGTTGCATGCACAAAAGGTTGATTTCTACGTGGTGCTGTGGCCTAGGAGCATGAGATCTAACAAGAGCATGAGGAACATTGTGTTGTGCAAAAGCATGATGATGGGCATATGATCCATGGTGTGGTGTTGCATACATATGTGGATGAATATGAGGTGTGTATGCATGAGGATGATCATGAGAATAAGCATGCACATGTGGATGTGATGTGTGATCATTAGCATGTGAAGGTGCATGAGCATGATTTCGTGCATGAGAGTGTCTCAAATGAGTGTTTGCATGTGCTCGTAGGTGTGGAACATAAAAACCATCATTCGTGTGAACATGTGGGGTAGGAGGTGTGTTCCTACGTGGCATAGTATTGGTGTAAATGAAAGCATGACCCTTCTTTGGAGGTCCACCCAAAGTAGGTTTCTTTCCAAAGGAGGGAGGAATAGGAGTGGTGGTTTCCTTAGTAGTAGAACTACCCAAGTTGTTATAGACACCACTCGTGGATGCACCGAGGATGGCCTCACTAAATCTATAGTTGCTTCACTATAGGAGGTGCGTGCATTCAAGAAGGATGCATGTGTGGTGAGCTCGTGCATTTGGGATTTGAGATTCTCATTCTCAATGCCCAAACAAGTGTTTTGAGATTGAAGATTTTCAATCTCAAGATCGTTACTATCCACAATGGAAACACGATCAAGTTGAGATTTGAGGGACTCCACCTCATTTCTTAACATGCCATTTTGAGTAAGCAAACTTGCTTTCTCAATAGCGAGTGTCTCAACAATGGTGTCATTGTTAGAGGTGCTACATGAAGATGTGTTAGAGAGACTAGCAATCTTATTCTTAGCATCACAATATTTATGCATAAGCTTTTGATATTTATCAAATAATTGCTTAAGTTCAATTTTAAGATCATCCGTTGTTACCTCTTCATCGTCGCTATCACTTTCACTTGAATCGCTTGATTCGTCACTAGAGTCGTCCTCTCGTGCCATCAAGCACATGGATGAATCCCTTTCATCATTGGAGGAAGAACACTCCGAGGTGGACTCTTCTTGCTCCGCTAGCATGTGCCATATTTGATATGCCGTTGTTGCCTTGGACACACGCATAAGAATGTTATGAGATAAATACTCAAGCAAGATATCCATTACCTCTTGATGTTTCTTCACCAATTCTTTTTGCTTATTTGTACATTCATGTTCGGAAGTGGTAGGTGCACGAAGAGGCTTTTCTACAAGCTTCCAATAATCCTCATCGATGGATTGAATATAGGCCTTCATCTTCACACACCAACTTTGATAGTTGGGTCCAATGAGATATGGCGGAATAAGACTTCGTGTGATGTTGTTGTTAGTTGTCATAGCTATAACCTCGCTCTGATACCAATTGTAATGACCCTATGCTATGAGGAACAAACACTAGAGGGGGGTGAATAGTGTTTTATAGAATTATAAGGAATTTACTCCAAATAAAACCCTACTTAACCAACAAATGCAGAATACAATAAGTGAACAACAACACAAGGAATAAAGCAATGCAAACAAGCAATCTACCCTGGTTCGGTGCCACCCAAGTCTCCCCGACTTGTTACCGGTGCCCTACTCCAGCAACACCCGGATCACCTCCGGATACTCTAGCAAACCGCTAGAGATTTTCTTTAGCCCACTTGCGGAAACCCCACAAGTGCAATCGATCTACAATCGATGTCCGTGTATCCCACAACCTAGGAACACGCAAAAACCTTAGTCCCACAACTTGGGACTAAGCACACTCTCACAAACCGAGAGCAAAACGAAATCTTGACTCCCACAACTTGGGATCAAGCCAATCCTCTCACCACCGTGAGTATACAATAATTAAGAAGTATAAAGAATGAAATATAAAACTTCTTACCACAAAATCCATGCCTTGAGAAATACTTACCAATTTGGGGCAAGAATGGATTTTGAGGAAGATGATATCACCAAACCCTAGCTCCACCAAGATGAGCAGCAATAGATGGCTAGGGAGTAGATGGTGACTTGGATTCAAGCTCTTAGCTTGAGAAGCTCACAAGGAATGAGAATCTCTCTTGAGGAATTAGTGCTCAAAGAGTAAGGTAGAGATTCTTGTGAGATGAGAGAGCTTGGAATAGGAGTTGAATGGCTCTCTTCAAAGATGTGAAAATGTCTCTAATTTCAGCCTTGGATCCCTGGTTAGAAGCACTCAAAATTATATAGGGAAGAGTGAAAACGGTCACAAAATCCGTGGCATTAAATGCTCCAACGGCTCTATTCTGAAGCTGCTTAATCGGTCTAAGAAGGATCATCAACCGACTAGATTGACAACTAGTCGGTCAGTGAACCTTCTTGGACCGACTAGATGGTTGATAGAGAAGATGATGAAATCTGGGTAAGAACTAGTCGGTCTAAGAAGGATCATCAACCGACTAGATTGACAACTAGTCGGTCAGTGAACCTTCTTGGACCGACTAGATTGGCTTTTAATGCATTAACCATCCTTCTTGAACCAACTAACTGGTCAACAGTACAAAGGCTGAATTAACAAGTATGGCTAGTCGGTTCAAGAAGGATTTCCACCCAATTAGGTCGTCATCTAGTCGGTTGGTTCTTCTACTTGAACCAACTAAGATGCATAAGAAGCCGAGAAATGAAGCGATAAGCTACGGGAAAGTTTCTAATGGCTTCTAAGGCAATCCTAGAGATAAGATATGAAAGTTGTGAAGATTTCTAGGCAAGTACTACTCAAGGCTTAACATTCTACTAAACCGAAGCTAGAAGACATAAAAGTAAACACGACAAACCGTCTTCAAAGCTTCAACATGGAGAATCCGAATCCCTTGACTTCATGAATACTCCTTGAGCTTCAACAAAGCTCCAAGCACAACGATCACGCGTTCTGAGGAAGTCTTGGGACGTCGCTTGAGATGAACAAATTACTTTGGCGACGATCTCCATAATTCTTCATGGACTTGAGTCTTTTAGTTGAATGACTTGAATATTTTCAACGTCATGGTCTTCGAAGCTTTTGACTCATCCATTCCTTTATTCTCTTTGGATTGAATCTCCATTCATTTGTTGATGCCATTGGCTTGAGGTTTGAAGTAGCCTTTGAGTTCTTCAAGCCAATGCTTCACCTTTGTTGATCTATCAAGTCCTCCACTTGAATCAACACATGTAGTCACTTTTGATCTTCTTGAATCTAATTGGTGACTTTTTAGCTAACTGCAATCACAAGAGTTAGTCACAATGATTTGTGTTTGATCATAATCAAAATCAAGGTGGAGAGTCTAATACTCAACAGTTATCTTGTTCATATATACCATAATAAAATGGAATAGCTGAAGACAAAAATAAGCATTTACTTGAAATATCATGTACAATGTTGTTTTGTCGAAATGTTCTTAAACATTTTTGGACTGATGCTGTTCTCACTGGATGTCATTTAATAATAGAATAATAATATTTCATTTTCTTTGCTATTTCCCAATGTTCTTTTTTTCCTCTTACACAGTGTATTTCCATGTCTGAATGGGTTTTACATGATTTACAAACTAATGTATTTAAATTGGATCCATCATCACCGATGTGCATTTTTCGTAGTCATTTACACACAGAAAAGGGATATAAATACCGTTGTCCATAAACTTGAACAATATATTGTGTTTACAGATATCACCTTTTATAAGCATCTATCTTACCTTCTTAACATACTCTTGATTCCAGTCGGTCAAATGATTGTATTTTTAGTGATAGGTTTCCGTTTTATTCGATGTTCGTAATAAGGTATATTAAAAGATCAATATGCAATAAGGTCAAAAAAAACAATTACATTTGTATATCAAACACATCAAGACTCATATCCTGGTGCCAGCTTCAGCTGTTGTGCCACCTCCTGCATCATATAATCATACATCTTCACCCATGACCGAGTCATTTAGCCAACTAGATCTCGATGTTTCTATTACACCACACAAAGGTATTCATAGTAGTACGACTAAACCATTATATAAATCTACATCATTTGCACATTTTTCTTCTAAATGTCATGTTTTCTAATCTTCCACTGATAAGTAAGATGTAAATGTGTTTTTATTATGAAGCTTAATCATAACATTACATTGGCGAGGTTGAAAAATGGGTAACAATAGGGTTATTTCTAGGTTTATGGTATGTATCATTTGGCTACTTTCTTTTCATTAGCTAAAATGACATCAGTTCATCTTCTTATCTCATTTGCTACCATCCATCATTGGCTATTACATCAGCTGAACATCAAGAGTATCTTTCTCAACGGTATCCTTGATGAGGAGATTTATATGGAGCAACCATCATAGTTTGTTGCTTAGGGAGAGTTTGGGAAAGTCTGTCAGTTAAAGCTATCTTTGTTTGGCTTGAAGCAAATCTTTGCATGAGTGATTTGAGAGATCTGTTACTATTGTTTGGGATTTTAGAATGCAATAAGTAAAGGATTACTCAGTCTTTTTCTGAGTGCATCGATGGAGACATATCTTGCTAATTGGTCTTTGTTGATGATAATATTGATCATTAGAGATGATGTTGAGGGGATTACCGCTTTAAAAGGATACGTTATCATATTAAGATTCTTAGGCCACTACGTTATTTCTTTGGTTAGAGGTGGATAGCATGGTTTTAGGTATCGGTCGAAACCCTAGGGTTTTGGCCGTTTCGTCTCGGTTTCGGAACTAACCGAGACGAAACGTAAGGGAAAGTTCCGGTTTCAACTGGAACGTTGCCGTTCCGGCCAGTTCCGGTCGAAACCAGTCGAAACTGACCGGAATGACAACGTTTCAGCCGAAACTAGCAAAAATAAGAAGAAAAAAGAAGAGCAAGAAAGAAAAATCGCAACACAAGCAGACAAAAAAAGAAGAAGAAAATGAAGAGGAAAAGAAAGAGGAAGGGACTTACCTGTCTCTGCCCGCCCGCAACCACCCGCGCCAAAATTCTCCCACCTGAAGCCACCGGTGCCAAAGTTTTCCCAATTTGAGAGAGATGCTACAAGTTCACATGGGTGGTAGGTGAGACTGCTACTCACAATACATATTTTTGCTAAACATTGTTCATTTATCAAGTTTGCCATTTTCTTTACAATTTTAGGGGCAAACTTGTAAATAAGTGCAATATGCTTAGCAAAATGTGTACTGTGTGCTGTGAAGTTATTTTTGGCACCATGTGTATTATGTTTAGCAATATGTTTAGCAAAATGTTCAGCAAATTGTGTAATGTGAGTAGCAAGCTACTAGCAGCTAGTTCAAAAAATTATTTTGGCTATAGATCAATGACAAACTTGTAAATAGATGCAATAAGTTTAGCAAATGTGTAATGTGAGTATCAATCAATGCAAAATTATTTATGGTTATAGATAAATGTGAGTACACAAGTATTTGAAACTACCGATACGTATGAAACGAAATTTCCTTCCGAAACCGCCAAAATGGACAAAACCGATACTGAAACCTAAATTTTTGGGAGACCGAAACTGAGACCTAAAATCTTGGTGGATAGATCGCGTGAAGGGATTGTGTTGTCACAAAGAGAGTATGTATTAGATATTCTCACAGTGGTCGAGATATTTAGATGCAAACAAATCAGCTCTCCTATGAATTTAGATTCAAAGTTGCAACCAGATCAGAAGCCATTAGCTGATCCTTGGTGATACATGGGACTTGTAGAGAAACTCAACTAATTTCATTGTGACTCAACCTGATATCATGTATACAATAAGTGCAGTTCGCTTGTTCATGGCTGCTTCATATGTAAACCATTGTGATGATGTATATTGTATAGTATGCTATCTTAAGGACGCATCAGGTAGAAGACTTAAATATTCAAATCATGTTCATTGTAAAGTGGATACCTTTTTGACTCTGATTAGGTTGGATTATCATTGATAGAAGATCTTTAACAACATATTGTGGATTTATTGGAGGAAATATTATGTCATGTGAATGTTAAACAGTAGGTGGTTTCACAGTCTAGTGCAGAATCCGAATTCCAAGCTATGGTAAATGTCATATGTGAGTGGTATGGATTAATGATTTCGTGGCAGAACTTCAGCTACACTTTCTTTACCGATGCAATTATATTGTGATAGTAAGATGTATATCCCCATAATAGAGAACTGTGCATTCATGATCATATTAAGCATACCGTGGTTGATTGTTACCTGGCCTAGAAAAAGATCATCAAAGAAAAGATTATGCAAACTGTTCATGTGGTATCCATGAATTAGCTAGTGAATTTGTTCATCAAACCACTTGAGGTGCAGGTGCTCGTATTTGGTTCATTTGTAGTAAGCTAATCATGTATGATATATATGCATCAGCTTAAGGGGTGGTGGTAGAATATAATTATGTAAGGTGTTGTGTAAAATTGTGTGACAAGACATCCATAAATAATAGAGTATTTAGGTTGAGAGAGTGACTCTTTCTAACATTCCCCTCAAAATATCTGTCTCTACTATTTTATAATGTCATGTTTAAGATTCTTTATTTTATCTTTTCAAGCGTTGGGTAATTTATGAATAATTGCATTGATATGGAATGCGTTCAGAGCGACATTAAGTTGATAAATTTGAGCAACATAATTATGTGGTTCATGAACTTGACTGATCCATGGTTAGCTTACAATCTAAAAACTTGGAAATCTAATTACTTGTTTACCAAGAAACTGCTTTCTCCATAATCCTTCATCGTGTACTTCTCTTCAAGTGCGTCCATGTAGTTCCTTAGCCATCATCATATGTTGGTACACATAAATAGGTTGTTGTCCATTGCATTTTGGATGCCCCTTGCAGAGATAATCATTATGTTCCCACTTTGTCGTTTTCGTCATGATTCTCATTGTTTTAAGTTTCAGGCACGAGATTTGAAGTGGTGAGAACATGGACGATAGTAAGAGTTGTAAGATAGAAGTGGACATTCTTATTACACTGTTTCAAATTTTTTCCATTGATGCAATCTAATTTGATCAATTTGTTGCTGGTCATCATCATTGTTGACGATGATTCCACCATTCAGCCAATAGATATTTGCTTTAAAGCTGTTAGTTAAATGTGCTTTAGGATTGATGGAGAAAATATACAGAATGTGGGATGAGGCATGCTATACGATGTCTTTAAAACAATATTTGCTATCTTAATGATGTAACATGGATTTTGTGATTTGCTTTCAGGATACAACAACCCAATTCTGTGTGTTCAATTTTCTATTTGTACTCAGAGAATTGCTAACACAACTTGATCGATGTTGATACTCGGAAAAAAGAATGGAGATGAAGAGAATTAATTCTTCTGTATTTCGGAAATCACATTTATATGGGGACAATGATACGATTTAGACACAATTGTTTGAAAGACATGACTGTCGGAAAGGTTACGTTAGTTCAGAGTTGACTGTTTCTAACAATCATAATTTTTCAAAAAATATAAATCTGAATTTGGCCTAATCTCAATAATTGAAATAAAAAATAAAATCTGTTTTGGGCTTCAAGGCTCGATACGAAGACGCTAAGTGTCAAGTGCACCATCAAGAGGCCACAAAGGCCCATTGGCCCACCGATTGTCCCATCATTGACTTCACGGGTAGTAATTAATTGTTTATCTTTCTAAAATTGTAAGCACATGTATTCTCATCTCTGCCATATATTTCTCACTCCTTGTTACACACCACCAAGCTACACATTCGTTGGAGATATAAAGCAAGAATAACTAACATATATAGACAAATAAAAACAATTAATTCATTGAAATTCATTTATATTAGTTAATAATACAACAAATACTATCACATTACATCAAACAAATCCATGGCATCATTTTTCTTCAAACGTCTCATTTCAAAATGAAATGCCAATAAAAAATATTTGCATATTACGTAAGACCATGTAATTTGTTTTTCTCCTCTTTTTTCTCATTTCTCTTTTATTTTATTTTCTTTTTTCCTTTTGTGTGAATCACCTCCTATAATCATATAACTTGAACTGGTGGGTTCCCACTTCAGGTATCATTTTTTATTTTTTTATTTTTAAGACGTAAGGAGCTTGCATGCTTGATAGTTGATACTGAAAGTTGGTTTATATTATGTATTGTTGTTGAATTCCAATTTGCACATGTTTGGATTCTTTAAAATAATAGGTTGCTTTTAGAATCTTAGATTCCATGAAATTGGTAATTATCTAACACAACTACTTTGGATAGTGGTATGACATGTCACTTCAAGATTTATGCAAATAATTTTGGTGGATATATTTGAAAGTGGATTTTTACGCAAATCTTTCTGGTGCCATTATCATGTTCTGGTTATCTTGAGATGGAGAGGGGTTTAAGCACACAGCAGCTGGGGGTACTAACTATGCACACATCGACGAATGGCACTATTAAAATTCTTGATGCTTCTTTGAGACCGTATATTATGTGTGTAACTGTTTTTTTGCTTTTTATTTGTTGTTATGGGTTTTGGTGCAAACTAAACTAAAATGTGCACATGATTATATGAAAACTATACTGTCTTAGCTTGTGGATTGCTGTGAGGTGAGATGACTTGAACATAATCTTTGCCAGTTCAATGTGATTCAATCAAGAAGATTTGATTTATATAAGTGTTATAATGTTATTTTCATTGCCTTACAGATAAATACATCAGCTTTTGGTAATATTTGACTATAATAACTTGGCCAAGTTTGAGATCTGATCTGAAGTCTCAACCGGACAGAGTTTTACTTCGTTAGACCCTCGGTCTTGCTTTTTAAACCAGAAAAGGTTCCCTACTTAACTACTTTATGGTAAGTTGATCTCATGATTTCTAAGATGACAATTTTACTTTTCCTATTGGCACAGATGTTCTTTATATCATGATATTGCTGACAGGTGCTTTTTGTCAGTGATTTTCATTTTAGTCTATTAGCTCTTTGTGAGGAATGCCCAGTGATCAATTGTATTGAGTAAGATATTTGCTAAGTCGCTTCTCTTCTACAGATGGATATTTTATCGGTGTAATCACCTTCACGGCACTGATGAACTTACGGTTGAACCATATGTGGAGCTGGGCAGGATTACCTGTAAATCCAAATAGTCTTTGTGTTGGTTTGAGTACAGTATCTACATTTATTTATTTATACTCGGCAAGAAGTGTTAATTTTTTTAATGATGGTATATAAGAACCAAACATGGCTTATCACTTTGAGAGACGATTTCCTGCCGATCCTGAACACTACAAGTTGTATGAAGAAGTTGGCGAAGGAGTTAGTGCTACCGTATACAGGGCCCTCTGTGTTCCACTCAATGAGATAGTTGCTATCAAGGTCTTAGACCTTGAGAAATGCAACAATGACCTGGTATGTGCTAAATATTTTATATATCATGTTTTGGAATTCTCATTCTTTTATGCATAATTGCTTTATAGCTTTTATTTTTTCTTTGATTATTGAGTACCCTGTATGTGCGCGGGTTTGTGCGCACATGCATGCACGTCTATTGCATAATTCAGACATCTTACAGATAAACAAGAAATGAAAACTTCCGGTACAGTTCACCAGTCCACCTATGAAGAATGATCCCTAAATCAACAGATTTTGGGACCAACAGGAAGCCTGGTTTACTTAGCTGCCTAGCTAACACGTTTTTGAAGGTGTAACTCACAATGGATGGTGGGGGTCAATAATTGGGCTGCTCTGCTAAGCCACTGACTACCGTGTCTGGATGATATATGGTCTTGCAGCGAATTGCTGGAAATTTTGACAAAAGGAGTATGCATCACATGTTGTGAAAATGTGAATTGGGTCAGCATCGGCCATCTTTTTGGTCCACTCTAAGGTTGATAAGTTGCCAGTAGGAGACTTATTGCATGTAACACACTATTTCCCTCTGTACTCTAGTGAACATGATGTTTTTGTCCTTGGGCCTTTGGGAGATGTGGGCATGGATCAAAAGAACTTTAGAGGGAATGCTGTTCCTGCAACATTGCCCATCTGATGTGCAGCAGATTACTTATTTAGGTTTATCAAGGTAGTGGCAAGCTAGAGTTCAATTGTAACATTACCAAAAATAAACATAAATTAAAAGAGTGTCCATATAAGGTTACAATGGATTGGCTGGCATATTATAAGAGGAAAATTGTTCTGGGAGATGAAGTGGAGATGGTTGTCAGTGACCCATCAACTATTGGTGTTATAAGGGGAAACAATCATTGTTAGTTCATTACTTGTGATTGGATAAGATTATAAGCAGGTTGAAAATTTGTATGATCATTGGTCAATAATGAGTGTAGTCAAACTTATTATTATTATTATTTTACTGTGAGTTTCACTGAGAATTTGAATCCATTCAACTTGAGCTATGTTAGATTAGGGACTTTATTGCAGGTTTTTTTTATTTCACTTAATATTACCATTTAAGTAGGTCATAATTGCATAAGTGGACTTCCTGGTTATGGAGAATATTAGCTGATATGTACTTCCAGAATTTGAGTAAATAGACGAGCGTGTGTCATAAACTTTTGTAATTGTGTGGTTTGTTGACAATTGTGGTATTCTCGGAAGGAGGTAGGGGATTGCCTTCCAATTCGTTAGTAAGGATAATGCATGCTGACACAGATAGGAGGAGAAGAGAAGGTTGTGCTTGTCCCATTAAAGCTGATAACCATATAAGCGAATTCTTACCCACTGCACATTACAACTTCAACTGATAACTCACAACTCTTAGCATACAACATTTCTTGAACTGTTGCAAATTTTAAATGACCCTATGAAACAGTATTGCAGCAAAAACTTTTGTGGGTTAATACAAGATTTAGACCGTGTTTATTGTAACAAACAGCAGTACTTAGGCTTTCCTTTTTTTAAAACATTTTACAGGATGGAATCCGACGTGAAGTTCAGACAATGACCTTGATTAATCATCAAAACTTACTCCGTGCGCACTGCTCGTTTACAGCAGATCATTGTCTTTGGGTTGTCATGCCTTACATGGCGGCTGGATCTTGTCTTCATATAATGAAATCTGCTTATCCAGAAGGCTTTGAAGAGCCAGTTATTGCAACGGTTTTACGGCAGGTTCTTAAAGCTCTTGTATACCTGCATGGTCATGGACATATCCATAGAGATGTAAAGGTACTGATATAGTATGCTTAATTGTGTTAAAGTGTTATTCCTTGAGCCAATGTTCAATCGTGAAGTTGTTATGGTAGGTTATACTTAATTTGTTACATTTTTATAATTCAATATGAATGCAAGCACATGCACATGACATGATAGAACCCACAATGACATAGCTCATCGTTCCTAGCGATAAATTAATTAATACAGTTATACCTTAAATACAGTTGATATCTTTCAAATGGAATAGTGCTTTTTCTTTCATTCTTTCTTTTCAATTCAATGCAACACATCAGCCTTGGAAGCTTATGCCTCCTGTTTTTTAAAGATCACAACTATACGTGTTATGTGAAGGGCAGCCTACTATGTACTAATTGATGTGTGTTACATATAGGAAATGCATGATTACATGCTGCTCCACGTGGATGGAACAATGAAATTTCTAGTTATTTTTTTTGAATGTTGGCGTATGCTAGGTTATCTCATCAGCCTCTAAGTTCATGTCAATGATGTCATATTAATCAACGACAAATCGGCTGGCAACGGATGGGCTTCCTATTCTGGGTAGGTAGTTGGCATGTGGTATGCAGGATCTACTTCCTTACTGGTTATGTAGTTAAACTCACGCATCCATAAACAGCTCTCCAAGATTCTCTGAGACTAAAAAGAGGGTATAGCTGAAACACTTTTTTCAAGGAATAGCATTCAACTCTGAGGACACACAAGAAAGACAGATCCAAACTGAGCATTCCCCCTAAGGTGCTAATCCGGATGATGGTGTTATTATTTCTATGAGAATAATATCCGGGGGCAGTCTTTTGTTGAAAAGCATGTTGCGGCTAAGTTTATGCCTTTATGGCTAAACAGTATGCAATTGGATAGTAGGGAAGTTACCAAATACCTGGTATCAGGGTCTCAACATAAATTTCAGTCGACAAGAGGTGGTAACTAGTTACCTTCAATATTTCTTCAGTAGGCCTATTTTGTGTCATTACGCGTACATCTTCTTGGATTTCATGAAGTCGAGATTCATAGCATTGTTTGGATTCTTGCAACTGAGATGGTGGGTCCATTGACATTCAATTCATGTTGTGCGGTTCTATGTGATTGAAATTTTAAATCCTGCTCCTTGAGGATCGGGTAGCGTGCGACCTCTTTTAAGAGTACAGAGAGTCATATTTACACATTTTGTGAGCAAATTACCAATTCAGTAGAAATCTGTGATTGAATGCTAACTACAAGAAATTAGAATTTTGCCAACTACAAGGAACCGACCATGAAATTTTACTTTGATTTTGTAATTGGATATGCTGGTTTTCATCACATGTAACTAGATGGACACGATAGGTCCATTAACGATTTAACGTAGATATCGACAGAGCATCATGATATCTATGGTTGGAGGTGATAAATGACTGATTAATACAAATGCTACCTATTACATGGGATATGATTCACTGGCTATCTGTATGGTAAATGAAGCTGATGCGGTCGTCTACAAGAGGAGGCAAGCGGGCACGGGCACGGGCCGGAATTAGAGCTACCCACCTTATCTTCCTTAGTTTGGTTTGTTTTTGCTTTGTAAACATCTTAGTCATTGCTTAAGTCACGGTGTGTGCGCTTAGCAATAACTAGATGAATCCTATAAATACCCCAAAAACCCTAGTTGTTCATTATCGAAGAATTGAGATTAATTGCCGTGACGGCTAGGGTTAGTGGGGATTAGACTTGATCCTTTAGATTCAAGTTAGGGAGTGATCTCTCCAGAAAAAGATCAAATCTATCTTATTGTTCTTCGTATTTCAATAGAAATTCCTCTCTTTTCCATTTTTCATCTTTTAAATTCAGCCCTAAATACGATTTGACCCCCAAATCGTATCATTTTGGTATCAGAGCACTCGGTCCTATGGCGAGCACACGGGCGACGGCGACAAAAACTCTGGAGGAGCGATTGGATGCGGAAATCACGGGGTTGCGAAAAGAGATGACGGATATGAGGGAAGAACTCAAGGCGGGTTTGAGCGCAACCATGGATGAGAAGTTGAATCGGGTCTCGGAGCGCCATTCGCGCGAGATGAAGGATGGGTTTGCCGAGGTGGCGAGGATGCTTCAACAACCCCAGTTTCTGCAGCGAGATCCAGATCCGCAGTCGTCGGGTTCATTAGATCTGGTCTCACGGACAAATCATGGAAACGGCGACGAAGGAGTAGCTTTTCCCCCACGGGAGAGCGACCCGAGGCAACCGGAAGATGGGCGGGGCCGGCAAAGGGGCCCGGATGGTCGGCCGCCCCCAACTGGGGGCGGCGAAGGCGGGCGGCCCCGAAACGGGGCCGCCGGAGGGTTTCCGCCCCCTATGGGGGGCGGCGAACAGCAGCGGGCCCATCTGGGGCCCGCTGGGGTGTTTCCGCCCCCCCCTGGGGGGCGGCGAAGGGTGGCGCCCCCAGGCAGGGGGCGCGGGGGGGTTTCCGCCCCCAGGCGGGGGCGGAATGATTGGGCGGACCCTCCTGGGGCCCGCCGATGGAGACCCGCCTCAGGTTGGGGGCGGGGGAGGATGGTCGGCCCACCTTGGGCCCGCGGGAGGTTTTCCCCCTCCTTTTGGGGGCGTCGACGCAGGTTGGCTACGTGGAGGACCCCGGAGGGAGCATGTGGACGAGTGGGACGATGTGGGAGCACTCGCCAATGGGAGGGCCAGGGGAGGTGTAGGACAGTGGGGGGCCGAGGATCATACTTATCAGAGGCGGCAGGCAGACAGGGGGGGACCACTACGAGGAGATACACCCCCTGATATGCGGAAGCTGAAGGCACCACTGTTCGATGGGAAGGACCCCGATGGCTGGATCTATCAGGTAGAGAGATACTTTGAGGTCATGGGCTTCGCTGAAGCAGAGAGGCTGAGGGCGGTGGCACTAAATTTCGAAGGGGAAGCCCTGGCGTGGTACCGGTGGACCCAGAAGCAGAGACCGATACGGACTTGGAGGGAGCTGACAGAGTGCCTGATGGAGAGGTTCCAGGAGACCCACGGGGGCGGGCTTTTTGAGCAGTTGTATGCCTTGAAACAGGAGGGGACCGTGCGTGACTACATCTCGAGGTTCGAGACCCTCTCGAGCCGGGTAGAGGGGGTGTCAGCGGAATCGATGGAGGGGAATTTTTTGAAGGGGTTGAAACCATCCGTGAGAGCAGAGGTAGGAGTGCATGACCCTCAGGGGTTGGCAGCTATGATGCGATTAGCCAGGAGGGTGGAGGACAGGCAGACTCAGGAGAGGAGGTCTAGAGGAGTGTGGGGCGGGGTTGCGGCACGTAACCCAGTTCCGCCAGCAGTACCTAGAGTTACGACCGGGACCCCGGCCGCGGAGACCAGACCTGGAGGGCAGACCCGTCGGATGACCGAGGCAGAGATGAGGGAGCGCAGGGCCAAGGGGCTGTGCTTCAAGTGCGATGAGCGGTTCACTCCGGGGCATCGGTGCGCAGGACGAGCCATGCAGTTGGAGGTGGCGGCTGAGGAGGAAGAAGAGGGAGATATTACTATTATACTCGATGGGGAGGAGGCTATGGCGGAACAACACCAGCATTTAGACGTCGTGGAGGTTTCTCTTAGCTCCGTGGTGGGATTTACTCCTTATCACACCATGAAGCTGGTGGGCAGGTTGGCAGACCAGGAGGTGACGGTATTGATAGACAGTGGGGTGACCCACAACTTCATCTCCAGGAAGTTGGTGGAGCAGGTGGGGCTAGAAGTGAGTGAGACAGCCACCTTTGGGGTGATTTTGGGCACCGGCCAGAGGGAGGAGAGCAGGGGTGTCTGCAGGGCTGTGATTCTGGCAGTACAGGGAGCTCAGGTGGTGGTAGACTGTTACCCCCTGGAGCTGGGGAAGGTTGACTTGGTATTGGGAATGCAATGGTTGCAGACATTAGGCGACACCAAGTTCAACTGGAAGCTGCTTAGGATGGAATATCAGGAGAACGGAAGGACGGTGATTTTGCTAGGGGACCCCAGTCTGTGTTGCCGCGCAGCGTCCTTGAAGTCCTTGGCTCGGGCAGTATCGATAGGAGGGGAGGCATATTTTGTGTCCTACCAGGAGTTTGGGGCAGAGGAAGAGGAGCAGAGGGCACCGCCGGAGGTGGAGGAGTTGTTGGACAGCTATGGGCACATTTTTCAGATGCCACAGGGACTTCCACCGCAGAGAGACCACGAGCACGCCATCGTGCTGCGGGAGGGGGGTAGCGCCCATCAGTGTCCGACCATACAGGTATCCGCATGTCCAGAAGGATGAGATCGAGCGATTGATCAAGGAGATGCTACAGGCGGGGGTGATTAGGCCGAGTGTTAGCCCCTTCTCTAGCCCGGTGCTCTTGGTGAAGAAAAAGGACGGTAGCTGGAGGTTTTGTGTAGACTACCGTGCCCTCAACAAGGAGACGGTGGCAGACCGTTTTCCCATACCGGTGATAGATGAGTTGCTAGACGAGTTACATGGGGCGTCGATCTTTTCGAAGATTGACCTGAAGTCGGGTTATCATCAGATCCGGATGAAGGCAGAAGATGTACAGAAGACTGCTTTCAGGACTCATGAGGGGCACTATGAGTTCCTCGTCATGCCCTTTGGGCTGACAAATGCACCTGCTACATTTCAGTCGTTGATGAACAAGATATTCCAGCCTTACCTACGGCAGTTTGTCTTGGTGTTCTTCGACGACATCTTGGTGTACAGCCGGACAGTGGAGGAGCACGTGCGGGACTTAGAGACAGTGTTACAGGAGCTACAGGCCCACCAGCTGTATGCCAATAAGAAGAAGTGCACGTTCGCCCAGGCGAAGGTGGAATACTTGGGGCATGTGGTCTCAGCAGCAGGGGTGGCGGCGGATAGGAGCAAGATAGAAGCCATGCTAGATTGGCCGCGGCTAACTACACTGAGGGCGTTGCGGGGATTTTTGGGCTTGACGGGGTACTACCGCAAGTTCGTGCAGGGCTATAGTACCATTGCATGGCCGCTGACTGAGCAGTTGAAGAAGGATGGGTTTCAGTGGACCGAGGAGGCGACTGCGGCGTTTGAGGCCCTGAAGGGGGCGATGACGACCGTCCCGGTACTGGCTCTTCCTGATTTTAGCAGACCCTTTGTGGTTGAGACAGATGCTTCGGGGTACGGGTTGGGGGCAGTGCTGATGCAAGATCAGCGGCCCGTGGCTTACTTCAGTCAGGTTTTGTCTTCACGGGCGAGGCAGAAGTCCGTGTATGAGAGGGAGCTGATGGCGATCGCTTTGTCGATTCAGAAGTGGCGTCCGTACCTGCTGGGGCGGTCATTTATTGTGCGCACGGATCAGAGGTCCCTGAAATACTTACTGGATCAGAGATTGGTGGCGGCGGACTATCAGAAGTGGTTATCTAAGCTTGTGGACTACAAGTTTGAGATACACTATCGGCCTGGGTTGGAAAACAAGGCTGCGGACGCGCTATCACGGCGGGAGGAGGGTACGTCCTTAGCAGCCTTATCAGTACCACTGCTAGCGGATTGGGAGCCCTTATGGAGGGAGGTAGAGGCCGACGAGGAGTTGTCTAGAGTCCGCGAGGATTTGGTTCACGGGGTGACTGAGCACCCAGGCTATTCAGTGGAGGGACGACGGTTGTTGTATCGGGGAAGGTTGGTGATACCACGGGGCTCAGTGCATATCCCACTGATTTTTCAGGAATTCCATGGGAGCGCAATAGGGGGGCATTCTGGCGTCCAACAGACATACATGAGGATGGCCAGAGAGCTGTACTGGAGGGGAATGAAGAAGGACATCGCAGAGATGGTAGCCTGTTGTGACGTCTGCCAGCGTCACAAATACTTGGCCATGGCACCAGCAGGGCTGCTGCAACCTTTAGCTCTTCCTGAGCGGGTCTGGGAGGGGATTAGCATGGATTTTGTGGAGGGGCTACCCAAGTCGGAAGGATACTCGGTGATTTTGGTGGTGGTAGACCGACTGAGCAAGTATGGACACTTCATTGGGCTGAAACACCCTTATTCTGCAGTGACAGTGGCTACGGCATTTATGCGGGAGGTGGTGCGTCTGCACGGGTTTCCAGAGTCCATAGTATCGGATCGGGACACTGTCTTCATGAGCCAGTTCTGGAGGGAGTTATTCAGGGTGCAGGGGACCGTTCTGAGGAGGAGCACCGCTTACCACCCCCAGACGGATGGGCAGACGGAGGTCGTCAACAGGAGCGTTGAGACCTACCTTCGCTGTTTTGCATCGGATTGTCCTCGGAGTTGGTATCGATGGCTGGCGTGGGCGGAGTATTGGTACAATACCTCCTTCCATTCGGCCGCACAGACGACACCGTTTCGAGTGCTATATGGGAGGGATCCACCAGCGCTGGTCCATTATCGTGGTGGGACGACCCCGGTGTCCCAGTTGGACCAGTACCTCGAGGAGCGAGAGGGGATTTTGGAGGAGCTGAAGAAGCATTTGACGAGGGCTCAGAAGCTTATGAAAGCCAAGGCGGACGCACATCGTAGAGAGGTGGATTTTGCGGTAGGGGATCAGGTCTATCTGAAGCTGAGACCGTATCGACAGAGGTCGCTGGCCAGACGCCGGAACGAGAAGTTGGCCGCGCTGTTTTATGGGCCGTTCCAGATAGAGGCGAGGATTGGACCCGTGGCATATAGACTGATGCTGCCCCCAGGATCTGCCTTACACCCAGTGTGCCACGTCTCTCAGTTACGACGAGCGGTTGGAGCGCAGACACCAGTGGCCACTCTGCCATCCACATTGATAGCCGACTCAGAGGTGATGATGGCGCCCCAGGATATTCTGCAGGTTCGACACACTGAGAGGGGCGGTCGGGAGGTGCTGGTAAGATGGTTGGGGTTGCCTGACCACGAGGCCACTTGGGAGCGGGAGGATACCATCAGGGCTCAGTTCCCAGACTACAACCTTGAGGACAAGGTTCGTTTTTTGGGGGGGAGTAATGATGCGGTCGTCTACAAGAGGAGGCAAGCGGGCACGGGCACGGGCCGGAATTAGAGCTACCCACCTTATCTTCCTTAGTTTGGTTTGTTTTTGCTTTGTAAACATCTTAGTCATTGCTTAAGTCACGGTGTGTGCGCTTAGCAATAACTAGATGAATCCTATAAATACCCCAAAAACCCTAGTTGTTCATTATCGAAGAATTGAGATTAATTGCCGTGACGGCTAGGGTTAGTGGGGATTAGACTTGATCCTTTAGATTCAAGTTAGGGAGTGATCTCTCCAGAAAAAGATCAAATCTATCTTATTGTTCTTCGTATTTCAATAGAAATTCCTCTCTTTTCCATTTTTCCTCTTTTAAATTCAGCCCTAAATACGATTTGACCCCCAAATCGTATCAGAAGCACATTTCGGGATCACATTTATCTCTATCTGTGACCTGTATCGTATATTGTCCAATTTTTCATAATTATCTATTTCAGTATTTGTAATCGTGTGAACATCTGGTTATCATGATATATGTGACACCGTGTCACTCCCCGCAACTCAGGGCCGCATCATGTTTCACGAAGTTGGCAGGTCTTGCAGTTAACCAGTGTTGACAATCTAAGCTATGAGCAGCTATGTACAAAATGCGTAAAGGAAAAACTTCACTTTATTTATATAAGCGAGTTTTACAAAAGAAGGCTCCTAGAACATGATCTATAAATAGGATCACGTTCCAAGACCTAAGCACACCAAAACGTTCTACAAAGATAACACACATGACTACCTCAAAAGTCAACGATCAGCAAACTCCACCTTCGACTCTAGAACCCTAACTGCAGGAAACTCCTCAGAACTACCAACACCTGGTGTTCAATGCAAAGCATGAGCACCAGGTAAATCACAGTAACTTCAAGAATTTTGGTGCTTAAACATTTATGTGAGCGTAAGTAAAAATCACTGAAAACAAAGTTTACAATAATGAGAGTACATTTCACCAAAGAACTAACTACTCAGGCTGACAAAGAATAAAGTAACATTGCATTATTTTGTGGTAGTTTTCTTACTTTCTACAGGTTAAGCCAAACCTAGGCCATGAATCATATTGGGGAGTACAGAAGCAACCAAGGAGTCCACTACAGACCATGTGTGTGCTCACCTGGGCTAAGCCCACAGAAACAACATGAGGGCGGACACATTGACTCATTTGATCCACATTCACAACCGGAGTAACACTGTCTTATAGAACAAATCATAGCTCCAGTCACCCCCGTACTCCCACTAATATGATTTACCCTATACCCGGTGAGTCTTAAGTGTTCAATGTAAGCCAAGTGTACATCACTCAATCTCTCAGTGATATATCACATGTGTTATACTAATTTGATATCATTTCTTTTATTTATCACAGGAGGCAAGTATTCAATTCTTAATTCAATTATAGTCTCATTGAATTTAGGCAATATGTGGGCGTGCTATGTGGTACCATACATTCTCATGTCCATGAATTTAACAAGATGCTGCATGGGATATTCATAACAGGATTTAACAAGACTTCTTCTAATGTCTGTAGTTGTTATAGCACACCCATCATAAAGCTAAATTCAATGTCATGGACTTAACATGTAGTAAATATCAATTGCTTGAAGCATGATTTAATAGCATGATTTAATAGCATGACAACAAGTAACATGATAGCAATTCCGTCATTAATTAAACAAGCATTCTACAAGTGACGGATATTATGTACAATGTGTCATTTGAGCGTTAATTGAAATAAAGCACTAATTAAATAATAAATATATGTATCTGAGAATCATGCTACGGTTGCACTTCATTTTGAAATTAAGATGGAATTTCAAATGGAAAGGGGGTCATTGATGGTGATCTCAGTTAAATGTCATCATTGATCTTCTTAACGGGACTTAACAATATTCATGACTTTAATCTCATCCTTAGGCAAACATCGGGACTTATTTATCAAACCATAAGTTCATGGTTTAACTTTTTATGATCCTTCAAGCATTCATTTAAGGACTTACAGGTCTGAACCCTCAGCTAACATCATTGGGTATACTGAATTTTAAGGGACAAAGTATACAACGTAGCTCAAAGGCAACCAATCATTCAATAAGTCATGATTTATGAGTTTATGGTCTCCATGTGACAAAATAGGGTTCAACCATGCTCAGAAAATAGATCTGCAGGTTCATATCAATAGCCAAAAGTTGTCTAACAGGAATAACAAAGCCAAGGAAAGGCTTGGCTGAAATTTCAGAGCCAAATATGGCTCAAACCATCATGATAAAGGTGCAACAGAGCATAAGGCAGCGGCATGTATTGCCACCAAGCCCAAAAACAACCATTTTACACAGAAAACATCATTGCTATGAATCATAAACATTTAACACCGAAATCCCAGAAGTTGATAGTGATTTACCTTGATTTTGAGCTCATAGGACGAACATAATAGAGACTTCATATTTCAGATCAGTCGAGAGAGAAACCACCCAAACCAAATAAAAATGCAACTTTTGTTTGAAAAACGAAATTTTTACATGAAAGCTGAAATTTTTGGACTTTTCCAGTCTTAAATAGCGGAAGAGGAGCCTAGAAGGCTTGTAGAAGAACTGAGAAAGTGCCACTAGTCTCTTACCTTCAGATCTGAAGGAAAAACGTGTCAACACCCCAAAATTTAGGGTTTGGAGATGAGCCACGTGTAGTAGTAGGTGAAAGGAGGAGAAGGGGCCTCGATTTTGCTCCAATGAGGTGCTGGCAAGAGATCAGATCTCCTCTTCTTTCTCTTTTTTTGCTGTCGCTGGTTTTTTGTCACGTGCGCGCCTGTTTGCGAGAGAGAGAGGGAGAGAGAGACCGGAGGGAGAGAGAGACCAGAGGGAGAGAGAGAAAGAGAGAAAGATAGGGTTAAGTTTATGGGCTCATGGGCTGGGCCGGGAGCTAAAGGAAAAAAATAAAAGAAAGAAAGAAGAAAAAAGAAAGACGAGGAAAACAGAAAGGCCTTAGGCCTCTTTTTTTGAAAAAAAACTGAGCTTTACATTCTACCCACCTTACAAAAAATTCCGTCCTCGGAATTACAAAAAGGGAAACAGAAACTTAGATACATTAAATATGTATGGATAACGCTCATGCATCTCATCCTCTCTTTCCCAAGTAGACCTTCCAGGAGAATCCATGTGCCACATCACCTTCACTAAGCTGACTACCCTGTTCCGGAGAGCCTTCTGCCGACGATCAATAATACATACTGGTTGTTGCTCGAATGTTAAATCAGGCTTCCCCTGTGATCTCAGAGTGATCAACCACATGAGTCGGATCTCCCACATACTTGCACAACTGAGACACGTGAAAAACATCGTGTACTCCTTCTAAGATGGAGGTAGTGCAATCTGTATTCCACTTCCCCTACACGCTCCACAATATCAAAAGACCCGATGAAGCGGGGACTAAGCCTCCCTCTCCGTCCAAATCTAATCAGACCTCTGGTATGAGAAATCTTCAGAAAGATATGGTCACCATGTTGAAACTCCAAATGTAT